>JAJEJO010000518.1:0-279929 GCA_020662805.1 Glaucomys volans | reverse complement strand
AAGTCCTTCAGGTATTCCCAAAGCAAGCAGTCCTTTAAGAACCACTCCCCCACTCTCCAGAAAGAAACCCAGGACCCAACATGATATGAAAAAAGACAGATAAAGCCAGGTGTGGTGGCAACACATGCCTATAATCCTAGCAATTCAGAAGGCCAAAGCAAGAGGATTGCAAAGTTTAAGGCTAACCTTGGCAATTTTGCAAGACTGTCCAAAATAAAAAATAAAAAGGGCTGAGGTTGTGACTCAGTAGTAGAGCATCCCTGGGTTTAAACCCCAGTATCAAAAAAAAAAAAAAAGAAAAGAAAAGAAAAAAAAGAAAGATGACTTACCTGTATGTATTTGTGATGTATTTGTGTGTGTGTGCGTGTGTGTGTGAACTCGGCCATGCTATTGTCCTAGTCCATGTTCTGCTGCTACAACAGAACTCCACGGACTGAGTAATTTATAATGAATAGGGATTTATTTCTAACCATTCTGGAAACAGAGAAGTCCAAGGTCGAGGAGCTAGCATCTGTCCTATGTGCTGCATCATCACATGGCAGAAGGGATCACACATTAGAAGGCTAAAGAGAGGGTGAGAGACAAAGAGAGAGAAGAGGGAGGCCAAACTCACCTCTTTATAATGAACTCACTCCCAAATTAATGGCTTTAATCCATTCCTGAGGGAGGGGCCCTTGCAACCTAGTCACCTCTTGAAAGTCCAATCTCTTAACACTATCGCATTGAGGATTAAGTTTCCAACATGTGACCTAAGGGAAATGCATTCAAACCATAGTAGATATGTTTGTGTATGTATAATGTGTGTGTGCATGTGTGTGTATGTGTGTACACACATTAGGGAGTTAACTGTAGCAAAACCAGAATTATGGTTCAAAAAATCCAGTTTTCTTTAATAGGGTAGCCGCTTTGATGGAAACCTCTAGCTAATGAATGTGACACCTCCAATTCCCTCCTAGACTACCTCTACATGCTCCCTGTGGTCTCACGAGGGTCAGGCAGTAACCAACAAACCAGCACTTAAATTAAGCTGCAAAGAATCTGCTCAGCTAAGATTTTCAAAAAACAAAACAAAAAAATGGACAAACTTGACTTTCTTTGATATTGAGATGATTCTGATGAGCAGATTAAATACTGGGTATCTTTTTTAAAGAAATTGATTGGAATGGTGGTAAAAAGAGTGAGCTTTGGAGTTTGATCAGTGAGGTCAAGTTCACTTCCAGGCAGCTAAATGAGATAGGGCAAGTGGTTATCTCTCTGGTCTCCTGTTTATTCACTGGTAAAATGGGAAGAGAAATCGTGCTGAGCTCCTCAAGCTAATGTGAGGATTAAACTCACATGCCATGCTTAGTGAATGTCACTGAATATCACGGTTCAAGCCACTTGGTCTCATCATTACTATATCTTTATTGGATTCACCCATGGTGAAAAGCATGGAAGTGCTTAGAGGTTCCTCCTTTGAAATGCAGCCTCAGTGGATCTTTTTGGAATTGTTCTTCAACAATTCCAACAGTATCAGACAGTGAATGGAAGACAGCCCTAGATTGTCATGAACTTAGGGGAAAAGATAAGGATGAGAAAAGAGTACAGGCCATGGAGCAAGGGTGGAGGCTGCTTGATATCATTGGCCTAGGAGCTCTGTGGTGGCCAGTCTTCCTTTCTCCTCATTGTTACGGCAACGTCTGGGCAGAGAGAAGCTTCAGAGCCAGACCTCTGAGGCTGTGTGTGGTGAGCCTGAAGGGGCTGGCAGTCGCTAAGGCGGAAACCACTGTTTGGGAGCCACTGGCAGTTTAACTGTTTCTGTAGCTCATTGCTGAGGCTGAGGAAAAGGCTGGAAGGTCCAGAGTATCCCATGTGATGGTTCTGTTCACAGGAAGAGCCTGCTCACAGAACTCCAGGGCTCTCTTGGTAACCAGAAGCTTTATTGAGCAGCTTCTGGAACAAGCTGGTTGCATGTCAACACAACAGTCTCAGAGACCCTTGCCCTGGTTCTCACCTTCTGCTCATCTCAGAAGTACCACTGATCCCTTGCAGAAGGCACCAGAGCAGTCTCCTGAGAGATCTGGCTTCCCTGCTCTTCTGAGGTCCCTGATGCACACAGTTATTAACTCAGGATCCTTCCCATACGTGAGGTGAGGGCTGTGATCCTCTAAAGTCTATTAACCATAGGAGGGCCATGTTTCCTTGAAACAAAATCTAAGGTGTGTTGCTGTCCCAAGGCTAGAGATCCATCTCACTGACCTTGGAATTGTTTTTGTAAAGAAATATGACACCCTTCTGTTAATAGGTATAGAAAAACTGTTCAACAACAGGGAACTTGTCAGCAAATCACAAAGTGAAACACTATGCAGCCATTAGAAAATACATTTCCACAAGCCAGACACAGAAAGACAAGTATCACATGTTCTCTATCATATGTAGAAACTAAAGAAAGCTGACTAGAAAGTACAAGGGGGAAAGGTTGTGGAGGAGGGGTGTTCGAGTTGATCAGTGCACGCTGTATGCATGTATGAAATATCACACTCGGCCCCATTAATATGTACGATGAATACATGTTAACAAAAAGGATATTTCCAAATAATGTTAATGGCTTGGAGAAAATGCTCCTAACACAATGTGAAACGAGAATACACCAAAACCCTGCAAGGCAGAGGATGTCAGAGTGTGGTCCCCGGACCAGTTGCAGTGGCCCCTGGAAATGTGATAGGAATGCCAATCTCAGACCCCACCTTAGATCTACTGAGTCAGAGATTCCAAGAGTGAACCCACAGCAATGTGTGTTTCAATAGCCAGGTGAATCAAATTTTGAACTGATCCAGAGCATGAGCCAATGTAAAGAATTTATAAATGTAAGCAATAATAATCTATATTTATTTAAATGCAAATAAACATACATATGGAACATACGTATGAAAAGTAAAGTAGTTCTCTCTGTGATAGGATTATGAATGCATTCTGCTTTTTTCTGTTTATTTTTTGCATATTCTACTTTTTCTAAAATGGCTATATTTTGCTTTCACATTTAGAGAAGAAAAGTTGAAGGAAATTTATCAGATATTTCTGCTACACATTATCCATGCCACACAACCATTTGTGCACTTTCAACTTTCTTCAGTTTCTTGTTCTTGCAAGGTTTCTGTTTGCTTCCACGAATCTTCTCAACCTCACTACTTGCTTACTGACTTTGCCACTCTCAAGTCTTGACGCCCTCTGCTATTATTAATAAATAATATTTTAGAAACTGTTAAATATCTCTGTGCTTGGTTAGTCATAAACAGCCAAATAGCTGTATTTTTTCTTAAGTACTAATATTTCCTTTTGTATATATTTAGAGGTTAATATGTTCATGCTTTAGTAACAATCTTAGTGTCCGTGTATATCTTCACACACAACTTACAGTTTGTTTGGACTGATTTTTTATATTACGTCTACTTGAAGCATTTCTAACAATTTGAACCATCTAATTTTAAGGGTTCATTTGCAAGGTAAGCAGATGGAGTGGATTTGCATTTATATAAGAGGGTTAAGTTCTGAAATCAGCAAATAAGGTAAATATCACATGAGGTCAAAATTAACTCCATCTCATAGACTAAGTCCCACAGCCCTGGAACGGACTTCCTCTGAGTGCCACCTAACTGGGTAGAGGTCATGTCATGCAGCAATGTGCACCTTAATCTCTAAAATCACATAGCACTGCAAGATATTCCCATGGAAAGAGGCTCTACAAGTCAGAACCCAAGTGAAGGAGAAACAGAATCCTCCTGCTATCTTACATTCTTTTATTGGGCAACATCAGATGAAATTTCAAGAGCTATTTAAGTTATATTAGAGGGTTTGGTTTCTCTTGCTGTGATTGATGGTATATAATTGCATTTGCCCATGTCTAAGGTGCATTTAATGAAATCTTCCTGCATCTCAGCAGCATTTTCTGTTATTCCTAGATTTCCTTTTCATCTGCCCCCAATCCAGCCACCCCATCAGACTTTCTCCCCAGCAGGAAGGACTCTGACCCCTCCACTGTATTTGAGTTTTACTCATCCTCTAAAATTCCTAATCAAGTCTACCTCCTACATAAATCTCCTTGGAAAGTAATCCATCCATGTTCTGATGTCTCTAGAATATTTGCCACTGTTTATTACATTAACATCTAAATGTGTCTTAGCTTATCCAGGAGACTAAGGTTTTTGGAGACAACATCCAGGTGTATTTAACATCATTCTTGGTTTTGAATCCTAGATCTACCCTTTCTAGCCAATCTTAGACAAATTACAAAATTCCTGTATATTTTCCTCCACTGACCTTTGAGAGTCAAGGTGAACACTAAATGAGATACAGCATCTTAAGGGCCTGTCACAGTATCTGGCACAGAATACATTCCACTAAGTACTAACTGCTTTGATTTCTCTTCTCCGTTGTGATTTGAATGGTACATTTGCACTACAGAAGCGTTTGTTTATGGAATGAAGGAACAAGTGATTGACACAATAGGTGGATGAATGAATGAAGTCGCTTAGTCAAGTTCCCATAGACCCTTCTGGATTCTCAATGCTCAGTGAGGAGTTCAGACTTGTTATCTGCCTACAAATTCATCATAGAGCATAAACCAGTGATTCTCTGTCATTCCTAAGCCAGGTGCCTAGAGGTAAATTCTCTGTCTTAAGTAACCTGCCACAGACCATCTAGATTAGACCTGGTGGAGTTCTGTGTTTTCACCCATGAAATGTGAATTATAACGCTGATATGTGATTTTGCCTGAATACAAGGAAAACCTGGGCCTTTAGGGAGAAATTTTATAAATAGGGAAAGTTTAGGGTAATTTGAAGAATCAGAGCATGAGTTTGTAAATTAGCATATTTCAGTTACAGAGGTTCCAACCACACAGGACTCTAGATGTCGCTTGATGAGGGCACAGGGCGAAACCAGCTGCTTTTTGGGTTTGTCAAGCATCTCAAGTTATTTCTCAGGAGTTGGGGTTTGGCAAAACCTGAAACCCATGTTGCCAAGTTCTTCTTTCCCCCTTAATTTTTAAGCCCATGTGTATTTTAAGGGAAATTTAATCCGTATGTTTCTGTTTCCTTTACACTTAACTCATAAAAATGGTTTGTCAGAGCAATGTGATGTCCCAAAAATCTTTGGAGCCTTTATAATGATATTTTTTAACCTTTTCCCTCTCCCTTAGCACAGGAAATTACATTTTTTTAAATAAAATGAATCAAACCCAAAGTCTCAAGGTCAGTATTGATGGGACCGACACACAGCTAAGGGATCAGTGCACTTGAGAAAATGACATCTTCCACCACTGCTCCTATGGGGTATCGAGGGTGTCAAGAAGATAGATTCCACACCCTGACAGACACCAGTAATTGGGGGTGTGCTGTGATAGAGTCGTCAGATATTTGATTGACTGCCCATCAGGCTGAGAGTCTTTCTTCTACCTGTGCTTCTGGATCCAGAAATCTGTTCCATGTTCCTTAGAAATCTGGATCCCCCAAGCCCAGCATCAGAAATTCATGCATACAAGTAGTCTAAAAGAATTGCAACCACTAATTTCAAACCACAGTAACTATTCTCTAATCTAGTTTTCTGCATCATCCCTAGAGAGAGAGAGAGAGAGAGAGAGAGAGAGAGAGAGAGAGAACAAGAGTTGGCATGCTGGTAGTAATTGCCAGAGGCAAGTTCTCACAAAGCTTTGTAGAAATGGCAGTCCTCCAAAGTGAGTGAGTTTGCTGTCACTGGAGAAATTCTCATAAGGCCATGGATATCCACAGTGCAGGCACAAGTGTCCCAGGCATTGGTACTACCTTTCAGATGTAAGAGGAGATATTTTGGGTTGTTTGATCTGTATCAGATCCATGTTGTTAGCTCTGTCACCCCTTCTACCATCAGCCTGGGTTAAACCCTGTCTATCTCCTTCCCAGCAACATGCTCACTGCCAGATTGAATTGGCTCTTTCTGGACATTAAAGGTCACAGAGCCTCACAGTGTATGTCAGGTAATAGTTTTGGATCAATCCATCATAATGGCTCAATTTAATCCAAAGTGCTCTAAAACCACTTGGTGGGCTGCTCCCATTTAACTACCTAGCATCAGAGTTCTAATGTAATGGCCTGAGGTGAGGCTTTCTCTGCCAATAGGGACCAAAAAGCCATGTGGGCATTCATCTTCCAAAGTTGCAAATTAGAAATACAATCAAAGACTGCCCTGGTGGCTCTGCCATTTTTAAATGGAGGTAAGTGAAGAGAAGCTGGACTCATTGAATGATGAAGATGCAGAGCTTTGAATAGCTTCTCGCCATTGCTGTCAGTTGTAGTAGAGATGAAACAGGGAGATTCGAGACCTAGATTGTTGAATGAGGAATAAGAGATGAGCCAGTCTAAAGAATATAAACACCAAACCAGGGTATTGAGACTTCAGTGCAATTTCTTTTGAACCTTGGGTGAGAACAGGAAACAACAACAGAAAGTAGCCAGTCCTGAAAATTCAGTGAGTCCACAAGAGCTGGAAGTTATCAGGTTTTTCACAATGGAGAAGTTGTATACAAGTTCAATACTCAGATAACCACCTCTCTCCAATAGTCTTGATAGGGCCAGTGTACTTTTTGGATCAACACCTTTGAGCCTAGCCCTAAATCATATATTACCTGACTGAATTCATCTTTTTATGCTAAGTATCATTGTTCCCATTTTACAGATAAGGAAACTGGAGCTTCTAAAGTTCCTTAACTAAGGAGATTAAGTAACCTGTCCAAACTTGTAAAGTTAATAGAAGTGCTGAAATTCAAATACAAATCTGTTAAACTCCAAAGCCTGCACTCTCTCTTTAAAAAATATTGTTTGCAAATTATTTATACTGACAGTAACCTGTTTAAACTTATAGAAATAGAGTACAGAGCTGAAGTCCCCCTTGGTACTGCCTGCTCCTAAGATAATCATGTTAATAGCATAGAAATTATATTTCTCTATTTTTATGTCTATACTACCAAAGCTAGAGACATGAACATATATTTTCTTAACACAAAAAATAAGATCTGTCCTTGAACTTGCTTTTAAAATTTTGTTTGAGCCTCTTTCTGTGTCAGTTATGAATGTGCACCAGGTCCCTTTAAATGGCTGCATGGTGTTCCATTATAAGGATTGTCGTGCTTTATTTAAACCTATTCTCGGTTGATTATGTTTGGTGATCGGGGCACACCTGCAATGAAATGTGCACTGTTTGTTCATGTCATTGCACATTTGTTGACAGGTAACTACAGGACAATTTCCTAGGAATGGATTTGTTAGGCAAAATAATGTGCAACCCTTGCTCTGTGTCCCCTCCAAGACTACTTTCTTTGACTTTCACCAAGGAGCGAAGTTGATATCTGAGTAAGTGGGAGACCAAATTCTCAGGACAAGTAATGTCATCTTCCCCTTGGATTTCATCATTAGAGAATCTGAGCGCCAACAAGTCCATTAGACTTGAGGTATAATCAACACAGTCCAACTCAGAGGCAGTACAGTTGGCAGAGTTCTGAAAATGATCTTTTATTCAATACTGCTTTCAATAAATAGTTATTGTGGGTGTACATGACTATGTGTGCGTGTGTGCATGTGCATGTGAAGCACGCCACTAGACCCTAGTTAAGCAGAGGTGAGTCAGGTAGCATCCCTCCAGGCCCATTGCATAAATGGTTTAGGCAAAATTCATATGCTCTCCAGCACTAGACTGTTGATATCCCTGTTGACATAGTCCTGGTGTCCCCAGAACCACTCCATAATGCTCACTTCAATTTTCATTCCAAGGAACCACTAATGGGAGATGCCAAAGATCCCTGACTTACAATGTTTTAACTGAAGGTTTTTTCACTTGACCATGGCGTAAAAGGAATACACTTCAGTAAAAACCATGCTTCAGATTTTGAATTCTGATCTTTTCCCACACTAGCAATATGCTGTGAGATCCTTTCAGCTGCAGCTCGCAATCATCCATGCCAGCATGGGGGAGAACGACTCAAACTCCACGGTGTGCTGTGTGGCTAAGCTTGATGTTCCATGGTTAGGTGTATTAAATGCATTTTGACTTGCAATATTTTCAATTTAAGGTGATTTATTGGGAAATAACCCCATCTCAAGTCAAGGCACATTTGTCTATTGAAAGAAGTCTAAAGCAAACTAGACTATTAAAGAAAGCTGTTTTACAATTGATTAATTTTTAATCAACCTTTCATCTTCAAATAATTTTAACTTCATATACAAGCCGGTGTGAAAAACTGTACAGGGAAATAGGTCCCATGTCTCAGTATCTTCCAATGATAAGATCTTGCATCTTACAGTAACAATAGCACAACCAGAAAACTGCTAACAATATGATTTAGAAATAGAATATTCCCATCACAGCAAAGATCCTTCAACTTGCTCTTTTATTATGATGCCCACTTCCCTCCCACCATCACCCACATCCCCTCTTTAATCCTGACAACCACTAATCTGTTCTCCAATTCTATAATTTTGTATTTCTAAATGTTATTTTAAGTAGAATCATGTAATATGTAATTTTTAATATTAACTTTGTGCACTCAGAATAGTTGTCTGGAGATTCACTCAGGTTCTGAGTATCACATTTGTTCTTTTCATTGCTGAGTAATATTCCACAGTATGGACGTACTAGGGTTTGTATAAACCTTCATGGATTGAAGGACAACTGGACTGTTTCCAGTTTGGGACTATTATGACTAAAGTTTCTATAATGTGTGTGTACATGTTTTTGTGAAAACATAGGTCTTAATTTCTCTGGGATACAACTCAGTAGCACAGTCGCTGGAATATATTTGTTATATGCTTAGTTTTCAAAGAAACTCCCAAACTGCTTCTGAGAATGGCCATACCGTTTTACGTTCCCACCAGCAATGTATGAGTGAATCCCGTTCCGGCATATCCTCACCAGAATTTAGTGCCATCACTAATTTTTATTTAGCCTTTTGAATAGGTTTATAGTGATGTCTCGTTGTGGTTTTAATTGCACTCCCCTAATGGCTAGCAATTCTGAACATACTTCCATGTGCTTATTTCAAATGCTGATTGGTTTCTTGCCATCTGTATATCCTCTTCTTCATATATTCTAGATTCTTGGGTTTTTGTTAGATAAATGTTTGGAAATATTTTTCCCACTCCATGGCTTGTGTTTTCATCCTTTTAATGGGATCTTTCACAGAGCAGAAGTTCATTTTGATGAAGTTCAATTTATCTAAGAACTCTTCCTAGTCCTTCATCCTAAAAATTTTCTCTGATGATTTTTCTGGAAATGTTATAATTTTACATTTTGCATTTAAGTTCATGATCCATCTTGACTTAATTTTTGAATAAGATCTGAGCCTTAAATTGAGATTCAGTTTTTTTTTTTGTTAATTGCTCTAATCCAAATGCTGGTATTCCTCCACGGGACCATTTTTCACCCTTGTCAAGACTCAGTTGGGAATGTTCGTTTGTATCAATTTCTGAATTTTCTGTTTTGCTCCATTGCTAGCTCTCTGTCAACACCACACAGTATTGATTACTTTAGTTATGTGCTAAGTCTTAAAATCAGGTAGACTGATTCCTCACACTTTATTTTCTTTTTCAAAATTGTTTTAGCTATTCTAGCTCATTTGCCTTTTTTTTTTTTTACTGTATTTTAAAAGACTCTTTTCTGTACTTACAAAAACGTTTTCTGGGACTTTGATAGAAATTACAATAAACCGTGGCAAGAATGGAGGAAGGATAGATAGCATAGAGGGAAGGGAGGGGTGGGGGCGGGGTGGGGGGTAAAAATAATAACAGAGTGTGTGACAGATACCATTGCCCTGTGTACATGCATGAACGCACAGATGGTGTGACTACTTTGTGTACAACCAGTGAAACAATAGCTGTACTCCATTTGTGTTCAATGAATCAATAAGTAAATTAAAAAAAAAAAAAAGAAATCCAGGTCCCTGGAGAAGCACTTTTGGCTGCCACATAGATGCTTGCTGAATACTTTCTTTTGTTTGGGCTTCCAATAAAATCTGATAGATATCCAAAAAAAAAAAAAAAAAAAAAAAAAAAAGTAAGCCAACTGTTGGACATGTTGTTTTTTCAACAAGGTTGGTCAGGTGACTCCAGCTGGCTCATTCAGATTTTTGTTTAATGATGCTAAGTGGAGGATAGGGGATGTTGTGGGCTAGGAGACATTTTCTTTTTCTCAGCCTGTGTGGCATGTGAATATGAAACCTGAAACTGCTATGACCACATTCTGCTGTAAAGGAAAACTAGTCTGAGAAAGGGAACAGAAGATAGTAGAGAATAACAACAATGGGACAGGAGCCCTGACCACACCATACCTGATGTCCATTTTCCTCTGTAGTTTTCAAAAGACACTAATAAATTCCCTTCATTTAAGAAGCCCCCCAAAAAAAAAGAAAAAGAAAAAAAAGAAATTACAATAAACCTATATGACAACTGGGGAGAACTGACATCTTTACTATTTTGAATCTTCCAATCCATGAACACAGTATCTCTCCATTTAAGATCTTGGATTTTTTATCAGCCTCTTCTAGTTTTCAAGCAAACAAGTCTTGTACATATTTTGTTAGAAATGGCCCTAATGCTTCATCTGTTGAGCTAGTATAAATGGCAGTGCATTTTAAAATTGTGCCTATGTAGTCATTGCTAGTGTATAGGAATATAATTGATTTTTACATGTGTCTCTTACCCTATGACCATGCTGAACTCACTTATTCTAGGAGTCTTTTTGTAGATTCCTTAAGATTTTCTACAATCATTTTGACTGCAAATAGGAACAGTCCCCTCAACATCCCTACCACCTTTTTGACCTACATGCCTTTAATTTTATTTTCTTGTTTGGCTTTACTGGTTGGAACTCCCAGCACTGTGATGCATGAGAGTGGTGAGAAGTGGTACCATTGACCTATTCTTGACCTATTCTTTCAAAGGGAAAGCATTCAGTCCTTCACCATTTAGCTGCAGATTTATTGATAGATACTGTTTATCAAGGGGAGGATGTTCCCTCTACTGCTATTTTCTGCAAGTCATAATCATGAGTGACTTAATGAGTATTGAGTTTAATGCTTTTTATGCATCAATTAATATAAACATGTTTTTCTTCTTTCATCTTAATAAAAGTACATTGATTTTCAATAGTGAGCTTTGCCTCCCTTAAAATAGTAGCACTTAGTATGTAATACTTTACTTTTCAAATATTGCTGAATTCTCTTTTCTAATATTTGATTAATATTTTTGCATCTCTACTTATGAGGAATAATGGTGTGCAGTTTTCTTTTTTGGTACAATTTTTGATTTTGTTATCAAGGTAATATTATTTATTGCTAATGATTTTGTTAACAAGTTAATATTAATTTCATAAAACAAATCAGGATGTGTTACCTCTTCTGTATCAGAAGAGATTGAGTAAAATTTTTCAGTAAAATAATCTAGGCACAAAGATTTCTTTTTTCTTTTCTGTCTGTTTTCCTTCCTTTCTTGTGTGTGTGTATGACAGTGTGTGTGTGTGTGTGTGTGTGTGTGTGTGTTTCTAAATTCTGAATCAATTTCCTTAATTGTCCTTAAAGTACAATTCAAATGATCAGTTTGGTGTTAGGTAAACCGTGGTAGTCCATGTTTTCCAAGAAAGTGTATTATTTTGGATCAATTGATTGCAGATATAGGAATTCATTTCTGGGCTCTAAATTCTGTTCCATTGATTTATGTGCCTGATTTTATGTCAGCACCTACTGTTTTGATTACCTTGGCTTTGAAGCATAGTTTGAAATCAGATAATGGTGCCTCCAGTTTTGATTTCCTCACACAGAATTGCTTTGACTATTCTGATTTTTTTGTGATTCCATGTGAATTTTAAAACTTTTTCCTATTTGTGAAAAATATCATTGTAATTTTGATGGAGATTGCGTTGAAATTATAGATCCCTTTAAGCAGAATAGATATTTCAACAGTATTAAGCCCTCCAATCCATATTCATGGTATATCTTTCCATGCATTTGTGTCATTCTTAATTTTTTTCTTCAGTGTTTTACATTTCCAGTAGAGTTTTCCTCCTTGGTTCAATTTATTCCTTAGCTATTTTCATTTTCAACACTATTGTACAAGGGATTATTTTTTAAATTTGCTTTTTATTATCTCATCTACTGGTTTGGTTGATTTTGTTCTTTCTCTAGAAAGAGAAATTAAACTTAAAGATTACTACTTTCAATAGAAGTGAATATTATTTTTATATGACACTTTAAACAAATTCAATTAGTGAAGAGTACAATTTTTAAATTAGTTTTTCTCATAATTAAAGATACAATGATAGATTACAAAAACAGGCATTTTTAAATATAAACAAACTATGAAACTACTCTGTTTCTAATGTAATCTTCACAAGTTGCAAAAAAAGTCAGATGAAACACTGAAATGATGTCATATATATTTATGTTTAAAAGTAAATTCAGAATTACCCAGAATGGATTTATATAAAGTTAACTTTTTGTGGGAAAAATCTACAATAATCATCAATATAAATATTTTAGAATTTATGTTTTCAAGTTATTTATCAATAATTTATCCAAATGTTATGATAGCCTCTAAAATACTCTCAACAGACCCATTAATACTGCATCAGAAGAAGAAATCCTCTTGAAATTAGAAATTATATATGATCTTGCATTTGTCAAGGATAAAGCAAGCCAGGAAAATCTTATGGTCAATCAGGATCACATGAGTAAAATGTTAATATTTATTGTTACATAAAAATGATACTAAAATATTAACATTCTTTGAAATTTATCATTATTACTTATGTATCACTATTACCCCTATTCAATACTGAATTGAATAACCCAGTATTTTTAAGAATAAGGCTGCATATTTTAGTACTTTTAAATTTTTCCTACTTTTTGAATAGTCTCCACATTTATTTTGTGCTAAGCTCCAAAATTATATATAGAATTCATCTCACAGACTTCGGCAAAGTCCCGAGGCTGATTCCCATTGGCTGGCGTGAGACATGCCTCCACATGGGAACCAATCACCATGTAGTGATGATACATCCTCACGGGTCACTGTTAGAACCGATAAGGGTCAAACTCACCCAAACCATATATATTCAGAGTATAGGAGGAATGATGACCTAATGGGAAATCAGGAAGAAAAAATAATGGACATCGAGTACAACAAATTGTTTAAGTATATTTTAAGGATTTAAACAGATTTATGATGATGGTTAATTAAGAGATTCCTAAGACATTTGGGAAATGTCCTTCACATTTGAAATTTGACAGTAAAGGGGGTAAGACTTCTTACTTCACAGTCCTTGTTACATTTTTTTATGGCAAAAGCATGGGATCAAATGGACCGGGAATCCAGCTGCCCTGACCTGTCCCTTATGCTCTCATGTGAGACTATCTTAATTAAATGTTCACTTGTTACTTTATGTTAATAAACTCCTTTGTGGGTTTCAAGATAATTTTCCTTTTAACTCAGTATTATTCTTCATTGTGCTGCTGTGTACTGCCAGCCACTGTGGTCGAAAGTGGTGCTGTATACAAGCAATTACTTGCTGTTCATAAGAAGGTGATGTTCAACGAAGTAGTGGCTCTGCCACCTTCTAGCCATGAGACTCACATCTCACTTTTCTCATCTGCAAATTCAGATGTTCCCCCTTCTACTTCCCTTCACATGATCCTTCTGGGGCTCAAAAGCATTAAGTGTATGAAGGGTTCTGCAAGTAGTCTTATTATTTTGTGTTGTTTGTGTGGTTGGTTTGTGATTGCTCACTGTTCCCAGCATCTAGAACACTTTGTCATCTAAAGCCCACCTGAAACTTTGGTTCTAAAAGGAAAGAGCCATTCTAGAATCTTATTCTCACATGGATACTCCTACCATCCAACATTGGCCTGACCATGGTAGGTCTGCATTCCACATCCTGAAGTATGCCTCAGGCTACCCAATAGCACTCCTGTTTTCTGTGCTATTCCTCTTTTCTACAAGAAGATGCTTCATTTTCTATCTGTACCCTCTACTTCCAGAGACGTTTTGATTCGAACCAGTACTCCCTCTGTACTGTTGGCCCATGATGTAAGAGGAAGCCAATCTCATGAGTCCTTGGGTTTAGCATTTCATTGTTCTTTCCACTCATCTTACTCTCTCTAACCCATTCTCCCATACCTGAGTGCTTACTCCAATAGTTGACTGGGAGCTCACTCCTATAATTGACTCCCTAACACAGTCACTTCTGTTTTTGCTCCCACTTTCTCAGTGTCTCTAACTACCAGATCTCTGACCCATTGCAGTCTCCCCAGACTCTCTGTGCCATGTTGGTTTCCACTTGTTTAGCCTTTGCCACCTGATCACCCACTGGGAAAGTCACTAGCTTTCAGCCTCACGCCTCCTCAAGTCTGCACCTGATTTTGCAATTTATCACATTACAAAACACCTACAACATGCTAGGCACTATACTAAATCTTGGGGCATTACCGTGAGCGTGGAATAGATTTCCTGCTCCTTTGGAAAGGAAGGGGAAAACTGACAAAGATCAGGTAAAGAAAGAATAATTGCACATGTAGTTGATCTTTTTAAGAAAACATCAGGATGATGAGATAGGGATTAACAGAGATAAGGAAGAATATTTCTTCTCTGAGGAAATAGTATTAATGACAGATCTAAGGGATGAAAGGTGCCCAGTCCTGTGAAAGCAGGGACAAATGTTTTAAAATACAGAAGAATGTGTGCAAAGGTTATAAGGAAGGCCCTCAGAGAGAGCTGTGCAGATCATTTCTGGAACAAATAGGCCTGGCCCAGGGACTGAAGCAGGGCTGACACCTAGCCAGGCTCTCCTCCCCAAGCAGCGCACCACAGAAAATGGGAGAAAGAGCTACTTATAGCTGATTCTCACAAGAACACCACACAAGCCAGCAGCAGGCCAGGGTCTTGAGGCAGAGTGAGGATGACTCTTGGTCCTGTTCTCCTAGTCTTTGGGACACAGTCCTGGATCTTGGGATCTTGCACTTGGCTTCCAGATGCACTTTTCATGAATCTGACCATTCTTAGAAGCCTCGTCTGTTTGGTCTTAGTCCATTAAATGGAAACAACTCTGATTTACATGGTATTTTAATTTGCTTCAAATATTATTTGATCTTCCAATATCTCTGTAAGTGGTAAGGGCAGACATTTTTAAGTTAATTAGGATATAACTTACATCTAATAAAATGAATAGATTTTGGGTATGGTTTGATACATTTCAATAATTGTGTACTCCACGTAACCTACACCTAAGTCAAGATGTAGAACATTTTCAACAGTCCCAAATGTTTCCTTTTGCCACTGTCCAATTATCCCATGATCTCAATCCTTTGGCAACTAGTGTTTTGAGATCTGTCTTTATTGATAAGCTCCTGGCCTTTGTGGAAACGTAGCTGTGCAGTAAGTATTCCATTGTGTCCAGCTTCTTTTGTTCAATCTGACCCTTTTGAGATTCATTCATTCACATTGTTGTATGTCGCAGCAATCCATTCCTTTTTATTATTGAGTATGGTCCGTAGAACGAATATACCACCATTTGTTTATTGCTTTATTGATGAATGATTATCAATTCCCAGATTAGATTATTTTTACTAAAATTGCTTTAAAAAAAAATCTCATGTGATTCTCATTGCAGTCATTTATTTTCCTTTCTTTGGGATAAAACCCCAAAGTAGAAGTGCTGAGTCATAAGGTACATTATGTTTAACTTTACAAATTGCCAAACACTTCTCCTGTTGTGCCGTTCGTCATCCCCCATCAGCACCAGGTGTCCCACAGCCTCACCAACATTTGATTTTATCCATCCTAGTGGCAGTTAACTGGCATCTCTGTGGTTTTATTTTGTAACTCTCTGATGGCAGATAGTGTTGAACACCTTTCCATAGGTTGTAGGGTCTCTTACAGATCTTCTCTTGTGATTTGTTTATGCAAGTGTTTTTCAAGGTGACTACTATTAATTCCATCTTAGAGAAAAGGAAGTTAAGACTCAGGGAAAGTACTTGCCGGAGAGTCCCAGCTAATAAACCTGATTCTTTTACTCGCATCTCCTGACTCACATCCTGCCCTTTTTCCCACGATGGATCCCCAGCTTAAGCTGCCCTCCTCCAAACATTCTACAGCATCCTGAACTGAAGTACTTTTCAATAAAAGTGCCGTAGAGGGAGGTATAGATTTAGAGATAAGGGAGGAATGGTTTTAGGTTAAGTGAAAGCAACAGTGAATTTTTTTTTTTTTTTTTCCCAAACAGATCCTAAAACCATCTCACTCCAATTCTGGGATCCTTGTGCAATCCCTGATGCTCTCAGACATGGATCTACTCTGTTACTCATTGCTGAGAAGCTCAAAATAAGTTGTGCCTATTCACTGGGGCTATTTGGTTTAAATACATTCAGTTAAGATAGCCATATTTCCTCCTGTTCATATGCCACATTGCACAAAATTAACATTAGATTCATGAAGTGTTAATGCTCCTGAGTACTTGATTTTCTCACTAATATGTCTACTGGAGATTTAGCATACTGAATATGTAGCATGGATCCTTCTCTCTTTGAGCAGTAAATGCATTTTAGAGTTGCAAAATGTCACAGAAAATCCCTGCTTCCCCTTGATGCTTAAGGCAGAGCACTCAAGCAATAATGAGAATGGATGACTATCTCTGCTTGTATTTGATAGACTGAACTTGAGTGTTAAGGGTTGAGGAGGAGGAGAAATTCTGTGACTTGCCATTCAAACCAAGGGGAGACAATCCCAGCTGGAATGGCCACACAGAGGGAGGATACCTGCTGCTATCCTTTTAATCCTCTCTGAGCAAAATCTTGGATTTTCACTCCAACTAATGAAAAAAGTGAATAAGCCATTGAGCCTCTAATTACATTCAAAATACTTTGCTTTCTGGCAAGCTGCATCTGGTAGATCTGAAAACGCTGAAGAACGACTTGGAGTACTTGGCATAGGTGTCCTAGAGAAAGTTCTGCTGAACACTCCTATCAAATGGCCAGACCACCCCATTCAGACTAGCCCCTGCCCCCTCATGGAGCTCAGAGTCTAGGACAGAGTGAAGAACAGGAAGTGAGGCAGGAGCCTGAAGACAGAACTAGGCCAGCGTCAAAAGCCCTTGCCAATGTCTCTGAGACAAGACTGGAATAATAGAGATGAGATCAAAATTTAATGAGATGAATCCTCAAAGCTTTTTTTTAAAGATACAATTACAACTTCTATTTCTTTTTTTCTTCCCCCTCTGTTTTTCTTTCTTCTCCAATTCATCAAATGTCTTTTTGCTGCTACGTGCTTTAGGCCTGAAATCTTGATCTGGCATTTTCTGAAGAATGGGAAAGATTTTCCTTTCAGCTGAGAGTAATTTGAATGGGTATAGTGGAATTTTCAGTCCAATGTTTCTCTGATGGGGGTCGTCCTTTATAATTGCCAGGTCCTATCACACAACTACAGGTTTCACTACTATGTTTGAATGTATAACTATTACTACTTCCTCACTTCTCCTTTGCCTTAGTGTTCTGAATCTTCCCCATGATGTTACAGAAAATTTAATCTTCAATACTGAGATTGCATGCTATGAAATTACAGAGATAAACTGAGGAAGCTTTTCCATTCATCAAATAGATGAGGTATTTCTTGAAGGGTGAGGAAGCTGGGCAATTTGGCAAATGATTAGACCATAAGGCAGTCACTCAAATATCATGCTCACTGAAGGTAAGAGACCCCTTTCAGAAATTTGGTCTTAGGGGTCCAGAATTCAATGCAAGCCTGGACTTAAATACCAAGAAGAAATATTCCTCAAAGAGTTTACAAAAACCTATTTTGATTGGCCCTCAGGAGAAAAAAAAAAAAATGAAGGTGGAAGGAGGAGAATTTTCTGCATGGCTTGATTGATTGACAGCCAAAACCTACCATGATTCTTCATGCAAATCACCAATCCCCACAAGTCCCCCCACAATTCCCCACAAGGATAATTGAAGGAGCAAATGTTCCTGTGCTATTTGTAAACATGTAAAAAGTATCAGCCCCACCAACAGAAACATCTTATTGGCTTTATCAAAGAGCCTGAATAGATGCAGGCTTGTATTAAGGAGTAACCATCTACATTAGTTTATTGTTGTTTTTTTTAAGCAAATATTCCTGATAAAGAAGACATGCTTAAGAAAGATTTCAGTGCACTCAAGAAAGAGAGGTCACACATATTGCTCCTGAAGTATCAGAACGTATCAATACAATCCAAGAGAAGCTGGACAGAAATAAAGCATGGAGTATTTGTGGCAGGATGTCCTTGATGCTAAGTGCTTTGCTCACCTCTGTTGTACAGCATATGAGCCCTGGAAGGAGCCTTCAGATCATCTGGATTCCCTCCCTTAATAGAGGAGAAAGTTGAATGAGTGTTTTTTAAAAGGCCAGGGGAAGCTTCAAAATGAAGTCTCCAGTTGCTGTCACCCTGTGTAGCCCTTCCACAGAAAGGAACACTCAGTCTGCCTTCATCTTTGACTTGGGAAGGTGTGAATCCCACCCACTGAGTTAAAGTTTACTTGCTGCTTGATGGGAGGTTAGAAAAGGCTAAGGAAGCCTATTGTGAAATATTCATCTGGAGGGCCAGAATCTAAACTTCCACTCCTTGTCATGCTGATTTTTTTCAAAGAAGATGACAGATTGGAGCAGCAGGAGGGGAAGAGACTCCACAGAAGACCCTGCTCCTTCTCCTGGCTTCTTGTTGTTATTGTTGTTTTCTTGTGTGCCTGAGGGTATCAGATTTATCACCATGGCTGGGGAGGAGGCTGGGAACGTGGTGGACAATATGACAACAATTTCCTTCCTGGTGTGTCCCTGAATAGTCAGCACAGTCATCGGGTAATCAGGCAATCTCCAGTTGAACTGTTCCTGTTGACAACTTCATTTATGCCTGTGATTTTTGGCTAGGTAATTCATTTCCTGAGCATGGCAATATCTCCTGATATGCTAATGGGTTGACTCTGCAATTCTGTAAGCTTTTGAAGATGAACAACCCCCCTTCTGCCCAGCTTTGCCCTAATAAGGGAAAGAACAATAGTTACCATGAGGAAACAGCACTGCCGTTTCAGAGTTTTAGTGCAGATTGGGGCTGCAAACCACAAAGGCAGGAAATATTAGTGATTGGAATGATATATTCTATGTGGGTCACTTCATGTCCCTGGTAACTGCTGTTGTGCCTGCTTCTATACTTAACATTCATATGATCAGGGCATTCTACCAAATAAAGTGGCCTTGCCAAGGATATGAAATTAGTCAATTATTGACTCCAGGAGTGAGGGGGGGCTCTGGCCTGCTATGCCTACTGTCAAAAAGGCTGCCTGAAATGGAAGGACCAGGTGAAAAATAAGAAATGTGACTCAAACATCGTATTCAACACCCAAGCTGCAGTTTTTCTTTAAACTGGAAAAAAATATAAAATGTGTTCCTCTGAGTTCTCTTTAATTCCATTCAATTAAACATGTATGTATTCGAAATCATGTACCACACACAAAACCCTGTTCCAGGAGCTCAGGAGGAAATTAATGATGATTAATGAGAGCTGAGTCCAATCCTCTTGGGGATTTCAGTGCAGTAAGTAGAGAGAGCCACAAGTCAGGGAGATAGACTGTGCTGAGTTATAGGTACCACAAGGAGGAAGGAGAAAGTAACTCATCCCATTTGGGGACATAAAAGAGAAGTGAATATGCTGTCTCAAGTCCATCTTCCTCAGTCTACCAGCCAATATGAATTTGTTTAAGAGATTCTGGTCTCCTGAGAATATGATTTGAGTCAACTCACTAGTTCTGAGAGTTGGGACTTCATTGGATTTCTAAGTGCTTCTTAGTGGCTGTTGATAATGATCACTTCCAAGAATCCCAAATGAAAATGGAGAAGCCCACACAAAGATAGGTTGCTTTTTTATTTACCCGGACACTTATTTTCTTGACTTGTTGAAACCAGGTTCTATTAGATGGCCTCCCCTTGTCATCTAGAAACAAGAGACTCGTTTTGTGACAATAGTTCTACCAATAGATTATTTTTGACATTATAATTTTCTTAATAAAAAAGGAGAAGAAGAAGGAAAAAGAAGAACAGAAAGCATGGGCAGAGGAGGAGGGAGGGATCTGCCTAAAACTCAACAGGCTCATTTGCCCTTTGGTATTTTGACTCGTCCATTATTGCCACCACTTTTGTCTTAACTTATGGGCTGTGTTCATGCCTACAGGGCAAGTTCCTAGGACTTGATATGTAGATGTACTGGTTCTGAGGGTTCTGGAGAAGTTGAAACCATGTCGCCTGCAAATTGCTGAATTATTTTAATCTGAACCACTCTCTCTGGTTCACAAATTATCAAATCCTAGAGCATTAACCATTTCATGTTAAAAATATTTGAGAATTCCACACAACGTCTTGAAGTAAGTGAAGACACAAAAATCACCTTCGACTTTGAATTGCCAATAAAAGTCCTCCCCAGGGAAAAGGTCAAAATGAGTTGTGTAAAGAGAGAGGGACCCCAACACCTCTGTGAGGGATCACAGCCCTCTACCTCAAGCCACTCCAGGGCCAATCTCACTGAACAGAGGCATGATTGAGAGCCAGTTAGCAACCCATTTATTGCATACACTGTTCCTTACCACCAAATCCAGTACATCAGAGAATACAGATGGCCTTGGGGATGGTGTAAGAAGAGACCTGTGCTAACTCCTTTTGGAGAGATTTAGGTGAATACTGCCACCTATTGATAGGTGGAATATATGCGACAGATTCTACTCCAACCTGACATGGTGCTAATGCTTATCAGAGCAGATCTCATGACTAGGTTGGCCAAAGAATCTTAACAGCTCTTAAGTTTGTAACTCTTAATGTGATGAAAAAAAAAAAAGGAAACCTGTTACATTCATCTAAAAAATATACTTCTAATAAGAGGCAAAGGAGCCAGGTAGAAATACCACAAGCTTGGCACTCAGAGACCTGGGTTTGAGTCTCGGTTCAGCCCCTGAGTGCATATAAACAAACTAATTAATCTCTCTGAACCTTAGTTTCCCCATCAATAAAAAGTGGATAATCCTACTTTGTAAGGTGTGAGAATTCAGTGATATTGCTGCACGGCGCACAGAAGGCATTTGATCGCAACGGCATTTACTATTACTTTTCCACAGAGCTGATCAAAGTACCCGTTTGTGATGCGATGACAGGTAATGTGACAAACCACATCATGTATCGCACCCTGGTGAACTCTTCCACGTGCGTCAGTTATCCTTCAGTAATGTTCCTTGTCTGGTAGACTATCTTTGACATCCAAAATTAGGACGGTGTGAACATAAATATTGGAACTTTAAGTGTGCCAACTGAGAAAATGAGGATTAATGGGCTTCATTACCAAACATCTCCTGACTGCCCCGGAGGATATATGGGGTTGAGTCGATAAAGAATTATGATAAAACTTTGGAGCTGCGTATAAATGGGGCTTTGTGACCTGCTGGATAGGGTTGAAACTGAGAGCCAGACCTCGGAGGCTCACATTCCTCCCTCGGCATGGTGTGGGGGATCCTGAGCTCCCACAGACAATAGGGGATTCATAGCCCAGGAACTCTAATGCTGACTGAAAGGAGGGTGGCAGCCAGAACAAGAGGACTTTTCAGAAGTGTGGACTCTGATTATCACCTCAGTGCTCCAGCCCTCCGAGAGGCAGCCGTGAGGACCTAGGAGGCTGTTCTTGGAAAGCTTTCAGTGAAGTGTTTGTAACCTCCTTAAGAGAATTCCGTTTCTCAAAAATTGTGACACTGGAAAATCTCCCATGATTAGTTCAGATAAACACTCTGTCATCGACTCCCACAAGAAGGAATATGGACCATCTCTTTTTGAAGAGTCCTTTTGAATGTCACCCATCCAGGCTTCCAAGACTTAGAGAAAAATCCAAAAGAAGGGTTTCTTAGGATATTTTTGGGACCATTGCTTTTAATCTGAAAGGTCAACTGGGGCTTAAAACAAAATAATCAAGAAATAACATGCCTACGAACAGTCAGCACCTTTTGTAAAGGTCTGCTTTGGACTGAATAGCCAGTGCCCTCCCAACCCCTTTCTTTTTTTTCTTTGGGGCTTAGAAATTGAGAGGGAGGAGGAGGAAGAGTGTCACATTCATTACTAACAACTTTGCACATAATAAGCATGTTCAGATACACCCTGGGGTGTTAGTTTTCTTTTCCTATTTTTTTGTCCCCTTTTTAGCTGCTCTCGATAAATAGCACATTTTATTTTTGAAAAAAGAATCAGAGCTGTTATTGAGCAGCCGCGCCCTAAGGAAGGTCAAGAGATTAGAGGACGGAAGTAGGCTGGCTGGACTCTGCTGACCACAGTAAGGGACCGCTGCTTTCTTCTCATAATTTAATTTTGAGATTCTGATGAAAAGGCACTCCCTTAAAAAAGTGAAAAATTGTTAGAAAATAGTCATCAAAAAGCGATCAATTTAATTTATGTCTTAGAAACAAACCGCATGTAACTAACTGCAGGGCAGATATGCATTTGCAATGATATATGAACATTCTCAAAATATGGGCAGGATTTTGTAGCAGAAAGTAGACATTACTGAGTTCTGGTATTGGTGATAATAGCTTTGGCCTCGATGCACAAGTATTCCGAAATTCTAAATGTCACATTTCACAAAGCAGAGAATAGTACACTGAAGGGAACCTTTGAATTTAACAAGTGAGAAAACTGAGGACTAATGGCAAACAATAACTTGGCCAGGGTCACACAGTGGATGAGAAACAGCACCAGGACCCAAGCTCAAACCCCCTATTCTCTGTCCCAAGTTCTTTCCACTGAGTGAATCAACTCCAAGGGGAAACTGCAAAGTCACATTAAATGAGAAAGTTCTCTTTCCAGGGAAACCTGTATTTAGGCCCCCTTCAAATGGCCTTGCATGTTTCTCAAGCCTGGACTGACTTCTTCAAAGCAGTCTAAGACACACCCTTTCAGCCCCAAGACCTCAGCTCCCTGATCTCTGTCTTTAAAAAGTGCACAGACTCTATCACAAATGCCCAAACTCCCTTTACGTACATGTCCTGGGATCATCAATGTTACCACTGTCTGCCATCACATGGGTTAAAACTTTAAGAAGTCACCTTCAACTTCTTTCTAGCTCTCTCATCCTCTCCTGCTTCCACCTGTACTGCTGACATGTCTTTCAAGTTTTACCTCCAAAGTGCATCCCATCTGCTTCTCTTAATTTATGTTTCCACAGGCCTGCATCAGTATCTTCCTGCTCCCAGGTTCTTAGCACTTCAGCTCATTGTCCACAATGGCCAGACCAGAGGGCTCTTAAATTCCTGTCACCCACAGCATAAGTCCATTAACACAGCATACAAGCCCTCCTCAGTCTGATCCCTGCCGACTTTGAGACAAGCTCCACTGGATCATCCCAGCCCATTCACTCCAGCCCAGTGCACTGGACCACTTGTTCTCTCCAAATGTCAGGAGCTCTGTGCCTTGACTTAGCTTCTCTTCCACCTCCAGAAGTCTTCAATTCTACCACATCCAGTTCAATTGCAACCTTCCCTGTGAATTTTCCTTAAGCATTCCAGAAGGAAGTAATAATTCTTTTAAGTTCCTTCAGCACTTTGCTAAGGGATTTTTAATGGTATTTATTTTATTCTACCTTTTGATCAGTTGGGTTTCTCTCACAAAGCAAATCACTTTTGTCTTTGAGAAGATGCTCCATTCCTCTTTGTACTCCTCCCTGCCATATTGCTTCATCCAATGCTTTGCGGATAATAAATGCTTGATATTCTTAACATTTGTTGAGCACTTACTATCTGTGAAGCACTAGGTCAGGAAGTATAAGTCCTGGAGGAGGAAGATACAAAATAAAATGCAATCCCTTTCTTCAAAGGATAATTTAATCTAATCACCAAGACACCATCACAAAAAACATAAGCAAGTGAAATAGCTGTGAGGGTGGAATTGGGTGGAGGGGAAGTTCTGAATGTGGAGCAAACATTTTCTGTGTTCCCAATGAGAACACTGATATTAAGACATGAAAGGAGGGGCAAGGAAGGAGAGGGAGGAAAGAAAGGGCAAGGCTGCTTCTGGATCCCATGTCTGTTTTGTTGTCTTTACTAAAGTTCCCTTTAGGTCTGGCTGATCTAATCCATCCTTCCCCCTAAAGCAAAGCAATGCTCCTAAAACAAGACTCTGATCACTTAACTCCCTGTACTAATGTTTGCTGTTCAATGAATCAAACATCACATAATTATAGGCTTATGCAAGGAGTTAAGGAGAATACCAGTTTGTAGAGATGAGACACACTTCAGGAAACAGCTGGAGAACAAAAAACAAGAACATGCTGTAAAAGTGCTAGGGTTTGGGGGCAGGGAGTAAGGGTGTGATGGGTAAGGGCTGAGATTCATGGAGAAGGACTAGAGGAGGCAAGCTTTCAGGGTAAGAAAAAGTACACATACCAAAAGAACTTTAAGTTTCCTGTTAATGCTGAGGCTCTCCTTATTCTTTGAGGTGGTGTATTCATTCATTCAATAAATACATGCTAGGCACTTCCACAAAACACTAAATATTTATTGAAAGTTCTATATGTGCCAGGAACTCTGCTACACAATGGAAACAGCAGTGAATAAAAGACTTTGCACTTAAACTCTTAAAATATAATGGAGATGGCTGATACTGCACAAGTGCAATAAAACATGATGGATACACTGACAGGAGAGCATCAGGTGTCACACTCCCAGGTCACAAAGCAAGGAATTGAACAGACTGAGCACTAAGAGAATACCCCTAGGAGGTGGTATTTAAGCCAGAACACTAAGGCTGCCCAAGAGTTAAGTCAGACCAAGGGGACTGAGCACCCAGGTAGAAGAACATCATCTGTGATGGTCTGACATTAAGAGTCTGACACATCCAAGGAACTGCAGTATATTCCAAAAGTCTACCATGTGGCATGTAAATAGAAGATGTGGAATCTGGCTAGAAAGGTAAGCAGCTTCAGACTACGGAGAGTTTGACTAAGGTACACCAAGGATTTTATGCTTCCTCAGTAGGTTTTGTGTCACACTGACACACTGTCACATCTATTAAATGCATAGTAAATGTCCATTGAAGAATAGATTAATGAATGAATGGATCAACAAATGAATCTCCTTTGCAATGAGCTTCAGCTTTTTGATTCAGACTTTGGTGCAGATTGTGTAGCCCTTATCCAAAATGGTTGGACCAGAAGTGTCTCTGATTTTGGAGTCTGAAATGCTTGCATATGCATAATGAAATATCTTGGGAATGGAACCCAAGTCCAAACACAAAATTCATTTGTTTCATGTACACCTTGTTCACACAGACTGAAGGTAATTTTATATGATGGTTTAATAATTTTGTGTAGGAAACGTTTGCTGCAGAATCTTCCACTTGTAGTGTCATGCAAGCAAAGTTTTGGGGTTTGGAGCATTTTGCTTGGGTTTCAGATTTTGGATTAACATTGCTCAACCCACATTTGCTCCAAGAAGTGGTGTTGTCACAAGGGGTATTGTCCCCTTAGGTTTGCATAGCAGATTGAGCTCATGATCCATCTAGGCAGCCCCCTGACCTTAATAGTCACTCAGAGTCACCTGGCTTACCCCAGCAGATGGAATACATGTAAATCTGCATTAAAGTTAAAGAATTTTTTTAGACACTAGGGTAAATCTTTTTACCTGGGAATCATTTAGGCATAAGCTGTGAAGGGATATCCTGGCCCTTTCTTAATCCTTGATGGAAGAAAATAGCCTTCTGAACCTCAAGGACATGAATATTCCCAAATTAGATTATTCATAGCAATGCCATAAGGACAAAGAAGTCCAAGAAGAGAAAGAAAGAATAAATGTTCCAGAG
Organism: Glaucomys volans; assembly: GCA_020662805.1. NCBI lineage: Eukaryota > Metazoa > Chordata > Mammalia > Rodentia > Sciuridae > Glaucomys > Glaucomys volans. The sequence goes on along the minus strand of JAJEJO010000518.1, from coordinate 254,037 downwards.
AGAGATTTTTGCCTTTCTAATAAGAACAGAACAGGTAAGACAGTTGTGAAAAGCTAAATTGGGCTCTTCCTTTGGACACTCAGGTTTTCTGAGTCACTGAGCCTCGCTTCAGAACCCAGCTCCTGAGGAGCCACCTGTTGGAACAAATGAGCTCCTGGGGGGAGTCGGGGGCTGGGTGATGTATCTAGAAAGGGGGAGATTTTCAGGAGTACAAGATGCCATTCCCAGGATTCTAAGAAATTACCAAGCTAAAGATTACCACTCCACCCTCTTGCTTATAACCAAGAGACTTTCTCCTGATTGTGACTGAAGAGTCACATTCGAAATTTAGGAGTTGATTTGACTCCACGTATAAATAACAGACCAGATTCAGAACCTAGTGAAAGAGTCCAAAATTATCCCTGAAGTCATCCTAGCAGCTAAGCATTCATTTGGCAAAGACGATATCTGAATAGAGCTTCGGAAAGGTTTTTAATGCTGTTGCTAAGGCTGTGGGGTGTGTGTGTCTATGTGTGCATGCATGCAGTATTCATATGTGCTTTCAATCAACAAGGCCTCCCTGACATTATCAGCAGCCAGAAAGGGTCATTTGACATTTTATTTCAGAGAGAAATAAACCAAAAAAAAAAAATGCCTACATATGCCTTTCTAGGAAATTCATTTTTGTGTTTCATTAGTCATATAAAGCAAAACACTATGAAAGAAGCCAGGTGCACCCACTGTGGCTGGCACAGAAGCAGTACTGGAATCTTCTGCCTGCGACTGAGCCTCTTGGTGTCCTAAGTACCATGTCTGCTGACTACTTTCTCAGACCTGCTTAGACAGAAACCTGAGACTAGGTTGAGCAGCCCCGACTAGATTTAGAGCTTCCTTAAGGGATCCCCTGGTTCCTGCTGGGAACATGCATGGGTGCCCCATGCTGAGGAAATATGCTGTCACCTGTGTGCTTCTGGTCCCAAGCAGCTGTGGGACTAAGGGGCTGACCCCAGAAGAGCTGCAGCCCCAGATTGCTGCTTATGCTTTTGGGTGCCTGATAATAATTCTTTCCCTGCCATTGATAAAGCGCAAAGCTAACTGGCTGACTCCCTGTCCCTTTGCTTACCCTGGAGCGAGTCAGTTCAGATTCAGTATTGTTTGCCATAAAGCTTGTTGTTCTTGCATGTTGTTCCGAGAGGTCCTCACAGATAGGATAGGCTAAACACACTGAAGTCATGGCATCTTTTAACTACTTGCACACAAGCTTGAGAATCAAGCCTTTCCCAGGCTGCAGTCCCAAGAATACACCTAGATTCTGAGTCAAGCTGTTTCTCTCTCCTTCTCACCCTGTGCATCATTTGCTCTTATTTGCATTAACAGTAGCTTAGTGATCATGGACTTCAGCTCTTGCCCGTAGTGATCCTGTTCGCGTTTTATTCTTTACACAGAATAGGAAGGAGGTTCGCTTGCTTTGCGCAGAGGCTGAGCCACAGGAGAAAGCAAAGCCAATGTGATTTATTGAATGAAAGCACTGGACAATTACCAACAACTTGTTTCTCTGCTGCCTTGAACAACCTAAACTGGTAAGTAAAATTTATTATTGTCTTTTTTCATGTGAATGTGGGACCTTCCTTCTTAGTCACTGATTCTTTTTTAAATGTGTTTGTATTGCTGTGGTTTAAATGCTTTTAAAAAAATCTGCATCTTCCAAAGTTAACTGCAGGTGGTCCATGAAGGATGCAGCCAAGCACACACACAGTGGTCTGCAATAGCACATACACATCCATGTGGAGCGTGAAGGGTGGGGGCAGGAAAGCCCCTTTTCTAGTAATAGGGCATTTTCTTTGATTTTCCTTGCAGCAAGCTTAGTCACATTAAGTGCTTGCATAACTGATTAGCATAAGCTATGAAAAATAAATTAGTTTTATTATATAAAATCATTTTCCAATCAGATTCCTGAATACCTACACCTGTTGGATCAGCTAAAGATGAGCCCTTTCATGCTGATAATCCTGAATATAAACCCAGGCATACTGGTGTCTTACATCCAGTTTGCAGGCTGGGCATGTACAGCATTCTGTCATCCTGGGTGAGCATGCCCATAAAGAACATGGTACTCATGATGCTGAGAATACCTGTCAAAGGAACACAATGGACATGCATCCAAACTCTTGTTTGACCCACTGTCACTTCCATATCTATGTTCCTTAAGTTTTGCCTTTATTCTAATATTACGGTTGCTAGGGTACACTAGGTTTAAAGCAGGGTAATTTAAGTATCTTGTCACTCTAAGTGCTTGTTCTTGGCCTGGACAAGCCACAGGGAATACTATTGATAATCATGGGTGAGTCTGATTCTGTTCTCAGTTCCAAAAATCCCCATACTCACTTGACTTCCTCATTTCCTAAATAAGATGTAAGCCAACATCTGAGAGCAGGAAGTGAATGGAGAAAGATATTGCTTTTCTTACTCTCCCTCAGTCTCCTCAGTCCTTGCCTTGCATGGATACCACAAGACTTTATGGCAGCATCAATCCATCTCTGTGAACTGAGAGTCTATATAAGCAACATATAGAGTTTAATGTCTTTGTGCACTCTATCTGCCGTACATCATAGGCCATTCCAATGAAGTTGCAGCCTTGGGTGCTGACAAAGATGGACAATGTTAGAACAGAGAGCAGCATGATTTTCTAAATAAAAACCAAAGTCAGGAAATCCAAGAGATGGGTGAAGTTTTGCCTGGTAAAAAGAATCCCCAGACTCTCAATCACAAGAGCAGAATCATTCTCCCACATGATTTGGCTATTTCACTATTGATGGCATTCCAACAGGAAGGAGACAGAATGACCTCCTGGTAAGGGAATGGGGGAGATGTCAGCATAGTGGGGCACTTTTGCCAGTTCCCAGACTCAATTTGTATTTTTGGAAAATTCTCTTAGCCTTCCTGGGTCTCCATCCCTCTGTTGCTTCCATCCCTGATGGTTTCAAAGAAGACATGCTAAGCTCAATTAACATATCCAAGAGCTACTACTATAAGCCTTTTTGTTAAAGGGTGCATTAGGCAATGAAAGTCATTGTCAACTCACTTTAATCCAGAGACTATTCATCAGAATCCATGTGGAACATGAAGGGTGGAGGTGGAGAAGTACCTTTTCTAGTAATTGGGCATTTTCTTTGATTTTCTTTGCAGCAAGCTTAGTCACAATAAATGCTTGCATAACTGATTAGCAGAAGCTATGAAAAAATAAATTACTGATTTGTTATATAAAATCATTTTGTGATCAGATTCCTGAATACCTACACCTGCTGGATCAGCTAAAGATGGGCCCTTTCATGTTGACAATCCTGAATTACAGAGTCCCAGAGGACAGTATATGTAGGGATGAGGGGCTGTATGCCCCCCATTTAAGGGACACAGAGAACTCAGAGGAAGCATGATTAGGAGAGAACAGACCTAAAAATAAAATTCAAATTCAAATAAATAGGTAAATAATTGAATAACCAATCAATAAACAATCAAATAAATAGGTAACTATGTAAATAATCAGGATTATTGTTTCAAAGTTGATCAGTAATAGGGTTGGGAATGTAGCTCAGTTGGTAGAGTGCTTGCCTCACATGCACAAGGCCCTGGGTTCAATCTCCAGCACCAAAAAAAAAAAAAAGTTGATCAGTAATAATTTTTTTCCTATACTTACAATCCCAAGATTCCAAGGGCTTTTAATTTTTTGAAACAAATATGTAAGTATTTTTCAGGATGTAGTTCAGGTGTGGGTAGAATCCATGTACAGAACAATGGCAACTGCTAGTTCCTCAAATTACCCCCACACCCTTGCACACGGAATTAGAAACTGTAAATATACTATGAGTTGAGGAGATTCAAAAGCCTCATTTGCCAAAGAAATTGTCTCACCTCTAGGATTAGGTTACCCAAAATACTTTAATTAGGAATCCTGTTAGGTATTGCTCTTTTACAAAACATAAGCTTTCTTACAAGTAATAACAACTTAAGCCACTGATACCATAAATGAATTCATTAAAATTTTTTACTTCAAGAGTACTCCAAAGGATATGGAATTATTATGATATTAATTATCAGACTTCTATCAACTTCATACTTGTCTCTAAGAACTTCCTTTACATTTAATATTTCACTCTCAGTCAGAAAAGTAGGAAGTCCTTAGGGCAAGCTATTTCCTTCTTTGTATGGAATATTTGAATTAGACGATGCCAATACTTGGATTAGAGAATGCCAGCTAGATTTCTTTTATAGGCCTTTAAGAGTCACATGTGGAAAATCAAATCCACTATCCTTTCCCTTTGAATTTCATATTTCCTATTATATTCCTTTTTTTCTTTTTTTTTTTTTCAATTTTGGTGGAACCATCACGCACCCAGTCAACCAACAAGGTTCACAGAATTTATAGTCGGGTTTGCTGATCACTTTAGCCCCTCCATCTAATCACTAACCAAGTCTGGTCCATTTTACTTCATCTTTTAAATTTGTCTAGCCCTCTCCATCCCTGTGTTCCACAAGCTATCACCAGTGCTCATAGGACATTTTTAAGAGATTCAAACTTGATTATTCTCTGCCACCATTATCACACTCCTTTCAATAATCCTCTGGCTGCTAATTCTCTAAAAATCCAGATCTCAACTTTAAGGAAACAAACAAACTAAAAATGTGTGTGTGTGTGTGTGTGTGTGTGTGTGTGGGTGTGTGTATGTGTATTTAATCAAAACATATTAAATGTACATATTTACAGGGTACAGCATGACATTTCAAAACATGTATCCAATGTGCAATGATCAAATAAGGATAACTGGCATGTCCATCACTTAAGGGTGGTGTTCCCCTGTTGTGCAAAAGTTAAAATATGTGTTCCTTATCGTATGTCAGAGGCCCTGGATGATTTGGCCCTGCTAACTTTCCAGGTTTCCTTGGGGAGGAATTGTCAATTTTCCGCAGGACCTTGGGGAGGAATTGTCAATGAAGTGTTCCACTGTGTGTCAAAGTTCAGAGGACTTTCATCCAGAGGACTTCCATTACCCCTACCCCTGGCCCTGACCTACCAACCAAACATGACCTTTCTCATCACGGTATCCTTATGCCTGGAATGCCCTTATCTATCCTTGCTCATCAATTCCTCATTTCTCATTCCAAATCCTTTGCAGGCATCACCTTCTTTGACCCATTTCCCCACCACCTCTTCTCCCATGACCTTCTCCTGTCACCCACAAAGCCAACCACTCACCCCTCTATTTCTTTGTCTTAGACTTCTTAAGAGAAGTGCCTGGAAGTTAACAACTCAGATACAGACCCAGAGTGCCTGCATTTGAATCCCACAACTACCCTTTACTAATGCCTCAATTTCTTACCTATGTAAAATGGAGATAATAAAAGTCCTTCCTTCAAATGACTATTATAGAACTCAAGAATTAAACAGATGTAAATGCAATGGATTGGATGTATATGTTTACCCCCAAATTCACATGTTGAAATCCTGATGTTCGAGTTGATGGGATTAGGAGGTGAGGCCTTTGGATGGTGGTAAGGTCATAAAAGCACAGCTCTCATGGCTTGGATTAGTGCCTCCCAAAGGCACCCAGGAGTTAGCTAGCTCCTCTCACCTTGTGAGAAAACAGCAAGAAGGCTCTGTCTATGAACCAGAAAACATTCCTTGGTCAGACATTGAATCTGCAGGCACATTTTTCTTGAACTTCTCAGCCTCCAGAACAAAGAAAAATGAATTCCTGTTGTTTATAAATTACTCAGTTTGTGTTGGTTTGTTAAGGTAGCCTGAATGGACTAAGATGGGCATTATTCTAAACATTACCTGGCTCACAGAGGTGCTATGGAAGTATAAACTCTCATTATTATCCTATTTCACACACCACACTATTTGATAGCTATATATTTGTTTTACTGTCTTCCTTTATAACCTATGAACTCCTTGAGGACAGGAGTTAGGTAATCATCTCATCCTAATTTGCCTAGAACATTCCTGGTTAGCACTGGGAGTGCTGCATCCTGGGAAATCCCTCAATTACAACAAACCAAAACAGCGGGTTACTCTACGTGAAACTTTTACCTTATTCACTTTTAAATTCCCAGGGTTTATCCCAGGATACATAAGTTGCAGAATACATCATCTGTAAGTGTTTACCAAACTATAGAATCAATGTTAATTATCTTTTTCCCCATAAACATATGCTTTAAAACTTCAAAAATCAATTTTCTTTTTATCATGAAGTCACCACTGACCTTTCAAAACTTACTACAGAAATATATATGTGTGTAATATCATATATAATGTGTATAATATATATAGTATATGTGTGTAATATAATTATATGTCTGTGTGTATATGCATGAGAACTCTAGAAAGGTTGCTTCCACTCTGTTATGTCATCATTGTAATAGAATCGGCCACCCTTTTGCAATCAAAGGCACACCTGTCATGTTAACAGCATGTGGAAAATGAAAGGGGTCAAACTTTTTTCTGTCTAGTGATAGGCAGGTTGAAGGCTGAAGGTCCTTTAGTTCACATCACAGCCTGAAGAACAATATTGTCCCAGACAGAAATGTTCCCTTCACTGACTATCTGTCCTCCCAGCTGTCAAGAATGGCTAGAACTCCTATTTCTGATATGCGACATCTTACAACTGTTTCTCATCCAAATTGGCTCAGGTCTCTTTTCACAGTACAAATACAATGAAAACTTCCCACAACCAAGATTCAATGAAGCATGGACTCTGGCAGTGCCAGAATTCATAAAGAGGACAAGAAGTCTTGTCTCCAGAATCAATATCTAGAGAGAAGCACCTGACAGGCAGCCAGATCAAGCTACCTTAGGAATAATAATAGTAGAGTTCTTAAGAGCATAGGATTTGGGGTCAGGGTTCAAATCTTGCTGCTTATTTACTGGATATAAGGTCTTAGGCAAGTTGTGTAATTTCTCTGTACCTGAGGATATAATTATAGTATTTACTTCCTTGTAGCATTATTACGTTTCATTTAACAAAGCTTGATTATGATTGATCTATTGGGTTTTGGGAGATAGAATCTCAGAGTTTCAGGGATGAAGGAAAAGAGGGATGAGGAAAAACAAATGAAGGTGCTCTGTAACTGAAATACCCAGAGCATCACAAGAACACATATTCTTTTTTATTTGTGTGTAATGGCATCAGTGAAGCCCCCAGGAAAATTCATAGGAGAGGCATGGAGAGGAAGTTATCTGCTGACTACAACTAGTCTCCTGTCACTTCTTGGTCTAGTTTTTCCCATTCCCCAGTCTCCCCAGGTAGCCATCAGTGGAGTTGGACCCTCCTTGGGTCTTATTGGGCCCAGGGCACTGCAGTACAGTTACAGCAAGTCAGAACTCACCTTCCATGGAAACAGTGGTGATGTTAAGGCAGGGTGGTGGAGGTCAAGGCTCTCTGAGCGAGCAGCAAAGCCCAGGGAACAACAGGTGGTGGTGAGGGAAGTCTGGGGAGGCACCATTCTCCACAGGCTCCTTTTGTCATTTTGATCCTGATTTTGCAGGCTACTGTCGCTTTTTTTTTTTTTAACAGCTCATCTCTTCATGTATTCCCAGGTCCTTCACAAGTCCCACAATATAGACTGATAAGGCTGTAATATTTCAAAGAGCAGAAGTTTTTGATAAGTCAAATTTATAAATTATTTTATGGTTTACATTTTTTGTGTCTTTAAGAAACCTTTTACTCAAGTTTGCAAAGATTTTCTCCTATGCCTTCTTCCAAACATTTTATAGTTTTACCTTTTACATTAGGATCTAGGATGTATATCAAATTAAATTTTGTATATAACGTGAAGTAAGGGTTGATGGTCTTTTTTGAAAAGATTATTTTTCCCTATTGAATCACTGGCACATTTTCAAATGTCAATTATATATGGGCAGGTTACCTCTGGGATCCTCAATCTACTTCATTCATTTGTTTCTATCCTTATGCCATTTTCTTTATCTATATAGCTATTCTTAAACTGATTCCATATGTCTTGGTTATGATAGCGTTACGGAAAGTCTTGAAATCAGGTAGTGTAGCTCTTCCAACTTTGTTCTTTTGTTTCAAAATTATTTTGGCTATTTTAGATACTTTCCATTTCTTTGAAAATTTGGAAATCAGATTATAACTTTCTACTAAAAAGAACTGCTAGCATTTTGATTGGGATTGCATTGACTATGTGAGTAATTTTGGAAGACTCACACCTTAATAATATTAATTCTTCCAATTGATGAACAAGGTATATTCTGTATTTATTTGGTTCTTCTTTACTTTCATTCATTAATGTCATGTAGTTTTCAGTATAGAGTTTTTTCATGTATTTTATTATGTTCATGCCTAAGTAGATTTTTGCAGATTAATTAATTTATTCTACCTAAACTTTTATGTCATCTGAAAAAGAAGCTTATTTTACTTCTTTCTTTCCTTTGTGTGTGTGTATTATATTTATTTGTCTTGACTTCACTTACTACTTAGGGTGTCCGGTATAATAGAAAAAGTGGCAGTGGACATTTTTGCCTTGCTTCTGATCCCAGAAGGAAGCAGTTGATGTTTAATCATTAAGTTTGATGGTGGCTATAGGATTCATATGTCCTCTTATGAGGTTGAGGAAAATTTATTATATTTCTGAAAGATATTTTTTCAAGCCTGAATGGATGTTGTATATTAGTAACAACCATTCTGTATCTGTGGAGGTGACCAAATGGTGTTTTTTATTATTATTGTTACTTTTCTCTTAATGCAATGAATTACAGATATATTTATGGTGGTCAAATATTATAGCAACCTTGCATTCCAAGAACAAACCTTGCTGGATTTTAATTGCTAAGATTTTGTTGAAGCCTCCATGCTCATTACAAACATTGGTCCATTCTTCTCTTTTCTTGTGAAACTTGTGTTAAAAAAAAAAAAAAAAAAAAACAAGTCAATGAACCTTTAAAAATGAAGACAGACTTTTAAAAGAGTTTATTGTAGAAATTGGTATCATTTTTTTCTTAAATGTTTTGCAGGCTTTGACACTTACCATGACTTTTATTAAGGATTTTAGAATAAGGAAAACTATGAGGATACAGAAAAAGCAAATGCAGAACTAGAAGTTGATTTTCCTATGGAGGTGTCCTCCTAGACGATTATCTCCTAAAACCTAGTCCTGTAGTCACATTGTACCTCAGCCAAGCATATGTACCCCTTATTGCACCTCAGGTCCCCTAAGCCTTTCTGAAGAAAGAAAAAAGATGCAATCTTATTTTAGAGCAAATGCCATGGGTTTTAATTTTTCTCGTGAAAATAATAGCTAACAACATAGATAATTGAATAGCTAAACAACAGAATACTACTTAGCAATACAAAGTAAAGAACTTTTGATACACACTATCTCAAAATAATCCAAGTTAAAGAAGCTGGATTAAAAAAGGAGTGCATACTGATGATTCCATTTGTATGATATTCTAGAACATGAAATTAAATCTATTATATCAGAAAGCAGGCGTGTAATTTCCTGGAAACAGAGGGGTTAGCAAAAGGAGTTCATTTAGGGGAGAAGAAGAAGGATTACAAAGAGACAAGGAATATTTTTGTGATGATATAAATGTTCATTATCTTTCTATGGCAATGGTTTCACAAGCGTACATTGATGCCAAAGCTTATCAAATTGTACCTTTTAAATGCATGTAGTTTATAACATGTCAGTGACACCTCAACAGAGCTACTATGAGATGATAGCTAGTATTTACTAAACACTTATTTTTAGGTACTCGACTAAACAATTTACACATATTCTCACATTGAAAACTCTGATATCCCTTTCAGATTATCACATGACTATTATTATTTAGATGAGAAATAACATTAATGATGAGGAAATTGAAGCCCAGACAAACTAAATAACTTACTCAAGGTCATACAGTTAATAAGTAGAAAAGCCAAAATCTAAAATTTGGGTCAGTAGTATAACAAAGTCCTAATTTGTAATATCATGCTTGAAACTACCATGATTATCTTGGGGTTGAGGAAGGAAATACAGTGTAACAAAGACTTCCACCTGTGGGTGTTTTCTGTGAAACTAGCTAACCAGGAATACTCTCAGAAGAGTGCTATCCCAAATGTAACAAAAAATAGAACCCCTCTTCAGTCTCCTCCCAAGACTCTCTATCTCTGTTAGCTATCAGGTATTTCATTCAACATCTGAGTCTTTTTCTTTCCAGTTAAATTTAGTGATGTGAAGAGTACTCTTGCTATGGTTTTCAAGATATCCTTGTAGTTGCTAGATTCCAGCAAGAATTATATGCCACATTCAAAGTAATCAAGGGGAGGTTAATAATGGGAACATTTACAAAGGAGTGAACAGATTAAGAAAAACACAGTAAGGAATAGCAAAGCCTGAAGGGACAAAAAGAGGGAGAAATCTCTGTAACGCAGAGAAAGCAGCTAAATAGAAAAGGGATATCCAAGGGAAGTACCACCACCCCATGCTCTAGTTTCCAACTGGTGTCTCCAGTTGGCTAGGTAATATTAAATACATGAACAAGAAATGCCTTTCTATTTATTTAGATTTTCTTAAATGCGTTTCAGCAATGTTTTGTAGTTTTCAAAATATTCATTATTTTACTTGCCTGGTTAAATGTATTCATGTATTCCCAAGTATCTTAATCTTTTTGATACTATTGTAAATGAAATTATTTTCTTGATTTTATTGTCTGTTTAACTCAGAAAGAAGAAAAAATAACTTTAAAATTTTCTTCATACTTTTTATAGTAATACTGTTTTACATTTACCTATGTAGTTTGTTTACTAATGTTCTTTCTTCATATGGATTTGAGTTACATTTTGTGTTCTTTTATTTCCGCCCAAAGGACTCTTCCTAATTTAGGGAAGGCCTAATACCAAATTCTCTGTTTTTGTTTATCATCTTTGTAATATCTTAATTCCCCCTGCATTATAAGGTATAGTTTTGTTGGGTAGAGAGAATCTCTTTTTAAAGTCCTTTACTTTCATCACTTTCATTTTCATTCCATTTTGGCCTTCATAGTTTCTGGTAGAAGATTAGCTGATAATTTTTTTGAAGATCCTTTGATTTCTACCAGTAATATCTCTTGCACTATTCATAAGAATCTTTGTCTTTGGTTTTTGACAGTTTGATAATCCTGTATCAAGGGGTGGATTTCTTTGAATTTATGCTACTTAGAACTTCCCAGCTTGCAGATGTGTAGGTCAATATTTGTAATATACAAATCTATTACTATCCTCAAATATCCTTCCCGTACCCCTCTTCTTCTGAGAATCCTATTATGCATTTGTTGGTACACTTGACAATGTCCCACATATCTCTGAGGCTGTTAATTTTCCTCCATTTTTTCTCTTTCTCCTCAGACTGGTAAATTTCAATGGATTTGTCTTCAAGCTTGCTGATTTTTTCTTGTGACTGCTCAAATATGGTGTTGAATTCCTCTAATGAATTTTTCATTTCACTTGTTTGACTTTTCAATTCCAAAGTTTCTATTTGGTTCATTTTTAAAATTTCTATCTCTTTACTAATAATCTCAATTCAGTTATACATCATCCTAATGGTTTCTTTTATTTCTGTACACATGATTTACCTTAGTTCTTTGAACATATTTAAAATAGACAATTTGTAGTCTTTGTGCATTAAGTCCAACATTTGGACTTCTTTGGTTTAATTCCTATTGACAAATTTATTTTTAGGGTATGGATCATAATTTTTGTTTCTTCAATGTCTCATAATTTTTTTATAAATTAAGCATTTTAATAATATAATGTGGCGACTCTTAAGATCAAATTAGATTCTTTTCCCTTCTCAGTGTTTGTTTTTGCTATTGTTGTTGACTGATTTTTCAGAACTAAAATTTTGAGGTCTATTTTCTTCGTCATATATGGCCACGGAAGTCTCTGCTTGGTTAACGTAAAGGTCAGATAACAATTTGGCAGAGATTTCCTTAAAAACCTATAATCAATACATCTCCCTCTTGCAGAAGAGTTGTTAGACCACACTAGGTGGTTGACAACTCTGCCTTAGCCTTCATTTCCTGTTTTCAGGAGTCTCAAAGTCAGATAAAAATGAAAATTTAGGATATTCTCAGAAAGGTTTGTTGACTGATTGATTGATTGACCATGTTCCCAGCCCTGGGCATATTATCAGCCAAATTCACTGAAATATATCAGAGCTTTTCAAAGCCCTCTATGGATATCTCATTCCGCTACATTTGAACAATTTTAAACAATTATTAAACAGTTTTTGACATTGATTTTTGACAAATGCCCTAAAGTAAAAGGCTATTTGCCCTTGGTATGCTCCAAGTCAGATCAAATAAAGACAAGCCTTATACGTGAGGTCTTCCAGCGAACCATCACATGTGTCAAATAATGACAGTTCTCTGGAAATAGAATTTTGAAGGAGTTCCAACTCTGTCCTATCCCCTGTGGTGACTGACATACTAAAGTTTTTACCATGAATGCGTGCTAGTTGTTTTCAAGGTTACCATAGAACTGGCTAGATTAGGAATAAGGCAAAATAACATGCTATAAAGCTTGCCATTCTTTTTCTGGAATAAGTATTCCTGGGTTGCTGCAAGCCTTTGTTTAACCTCCAGGATTCTGAAAAGTTAATTCTGATAACATTGCCAATATTCTCATGACTTTTATGGAGGCAAAGATCTTTAAAGTTCCTTTCTTTGCCCTTCCCACTGATGTTCTATTTATTTTTAGTTTTTTGTGAAATGTTTATTTAGGTATACAACTTGTAAACAACCTTTTTAAAGTTCCAATTGGAGAACTTTCGACTTTTATTAGGAAAAAAGTAAACTCTTTATTATATTCTTTGTTCACAAACATATTCAATCTTAGCCCTGCTACTTTATTTTATATTTCCTATAATTTTTTCAATTATTTTTAGATTTATCTTTGACTCTTTTCTACTCTAATAGCCCAGAGTTCCCCTTCCTAGTTGCTTTAACATTAGCTACTATAAATATACATCCCAAAATATCTGAACTTACATTTTTCTGTCAATATAAAAACTAATAATACAATAAGTACATAATATCAGATTCAAGACAATTTTTTCTTTTTTTAGGGGGGAGTACTGGGGATTGAACCCAGGGGCACTCCACCACTGAGCCACATCCCCAGCCCTATTTTGTATTTTATTTAGAGACAGGGTCTCACTGAGTTGCTTAGGGCCTCCCTAAGTTGCTGAGTCTGGCTTTGAACTTGCGATCCTCCTGCCTCAGCCTCCCAAGTGCTGGGATTACAGGCGTGCGCCACCACGCCCAGCAAGACAATTTTTAAAACAAGCAAAAAAAATTAAATCATTACAATATACTTCAGTGTCTCTAGTTTGGGAAGAAGACTTGGGGTAACAACAATTGCTACTATTAATCAAGTGGTTAAAACGTGCCAAACAAGATAATACCTTTCATTTGTTGATTAATATTCACAACTCATAAGAAATATACTGTTAATCCCATTCATATATGATTAAATAAACTCAGAAAATTTAAATAAAGCGTCCAAAGTCATACAGATTGCAGGTAACAATATCAGGATAGACATTTGGATCCACCAAATTGCAGAGCCAAAGCTACACTTATTTTCAAATGCTTGTCTCTTTCCATAAGGGTAGAAAAATCAAGAGCAGTTTGGAAGAGGCATTCATATTTATAAACATAGATAACAGAAAATTGTCTTTGTCACTATCTCTCATCTGGCAGAATTTTAAATATAGAGGAGAAGAAGAGAGCATAATGATAGAGGAAAGCTAGGAGAGTGGAAACATACTGAAGAATAGCCTGGAAGAAAGGGACAGCTGTGGGAGTGTGAGAAGGGAGTCAAAGAGACAGAGAAAGTCAACCTATTTTGAAGGAAGGAAACAGATGGGAGATGAGCAAAGACAAAAGGGGCCCTGTGGGTAGGTGTCATCAGTTAGAGGGCAAGTCGCTGGAATTTGATCAATCGGCAAGAATTTATTTACTGGACTCCTGGGCATTGTGGGAGATACAAAAGAATGTAGAGTTATTTTGGGAACGATAATGATGTAGACAAGACAGATGGCTTAAACTGGGGCATTAATGCTGAAGGAAAAGACTAGAGACAGAAGGCAGAAAGAAAGAGGTTAAGACAATCCCCCATGTGATCCAGCTTGCATATGAATCTGGAATTTTTGTTAGCATGAAAAGAAATAAATTAGAGGAAATTCTGTAGCTACAATTGAAACAAGGGTAAAGAATTTGTAGATGGAAAGACAAACATGACAAATAACCTAACTCTTTGTTTTCTGCTTTTGTGAATATTTAAAATGACTATTTATACACACACACACACACACACACGCACACTACAGACAATGCCTTGTATCATTCTTCTAAATGTTAAACATGACCACTCAACTAAGACTGGGTAGGGCCTGATGGATGTGACTAAGTCTGATTATATCTGACAACCTTTCAAGGAACCAGAAACTCTTTCTGTCATGGAGGAAGTTGCAAGCAAGACTTAAAACATGCCTAAGGACATTTAAAAATGGCATGAAGATGGATTTCCATTTGTTGAAGTGAAAGTAATAAAGGTTGGTTGGTGCCAGGGAACATGGAACCCAGCTGAGAAGTATGACAAACTTTCCAAGTATTGGAAAGTTACTCCTATATTCCAAGTAACAGACTCTCCTATGAGCACTCATTTATTCTGAAGTATCTATGGATATTTTCTATAACAAAAATATTACTTTCTATGAGTCTTCCTGTACACTAGGTTCTTTGCATGCATCATTACATCAAATTTTCACAACAATAATAAGTAGATAACATATTATCCCCATTTTATAAAGGAGAAAAATGAAATAGGCTAAGTAACTTGTACAAGATCATACAGGCAGTAGGTGAAAATTGCAAGAATTTGCATTCTAATCTGTTATATTTCTTTTACCTTGAGCCACATTTTAGGCACTGAGGATATATAAATTAAGATTTGGCAGTCCTCACCCTTGAGGAATGTATAAACTAGCTGGGAGACAAGAACCAAGCAATTGTAATATGATTGCCATAAAGGCATATGCTAAGTGAATGAGTAAAGAAATACATAAATTTATCTTGGAGTGTCAGAAATTTCTTGAACATAGACTTTAAGGATCAATAACCATTTCCAAGGTGATGAAAACAGAGATGTACTTCTCATACATATAAAGTAGTACATTCAAAGACCCAAAGGTAGAAAACCTTTGGATTATTTAGTAAAAACTCCACAGAATTCAGAAGGACTGACATGACATGTAGAAGGACAGTAGGAGATAAGAAAAACACTTGTATCTGAGGCTAAAGAATTTAGATTCTATCTTTTGGGAATTGAAGAATCATCAAAATCAGTTCTGTGAAGATTTTGACCAATAAAATATTTTCTACACAGTTTTATATCATAGGGTTTGTAAAGGTGTAAACACTTAAGGTCTAAAGATGACCTGAATGTCACAGCTAAGTAGCAATGGCAGCATTACAAATGAAGACTCCACTCAAATTTGATAGGAGGTGCTTGGAAGGCAGCAGCATGCCCCAGAGGCTTCCTCAGTCATGAAAACATTTTGCATTTAAGTACACTGGCTAGTGATTTCATTTGTGCATTTGCTCATTCAAAACACACACACACACACACACACACACACACACACACACACATACACCAGGTGGCCATAGCCTTTGTAGCATCAATATTTCAATAACAATACACCAAATAATAGTGAGTGACTTTTGAAATGGCATGACTAATCTCCTAAAAACTGACTTCAGTTATGACATTGGTGGGACCTGTTAAAGAGATTTTCAGAACAACAGCCAAGTACTATTTGGAGAATGCACGTCAAGAGTGCCCTGGAAGATCTCTATCCTGGGGTAGTTCACTAAGTGAACACAATTATTTTCACAATTTGACTACTATCCTCAAGAGAAGTGGGGTGTGTGCATGGAACAACTACATGTTTTTATCCACTCAACAAAGTCAAGGTAATAGAAAAGTACCAATTGCACATATCCAAGAATAATTGCACATACCCTTAGGCTACAGAATCTACACACTTCCTCAACTGGATGAGAGACCAAAAGACTAAGTTCATATCATTCATATACATATATCATATATCATATATATGTAAATGAATGTCTACATATAGTAAATGGAGGTTGTCATTTCATTCCTGCTACCAGTTAGCTCTATGGCCATGAACAAGCTACTTCCTTTACCTGGGTTTCAGCTTTCTTATCTAAACCAGGAAGAAACTGGGTCTGATGATCTTTGACATTTCTTCGAGTTACAATATTATATTAGGATTCCAGATGGTTAATATCAATTTACAATTCTATTGTGTAAATAATACATCAGATTTCCCTTTTCCTAGGAACTGCCGTGTGAAAATGACCCAACAAATGCAGAATCTACATCTTTCCCAGTCAAAGAAGCACAGTGCCCCATCGTCCCCCAATGCTGCCAAACGCCTGTACCGGAATCTCTCGGAGAAACTGAAAGGGAGCCACTCCTCGTTTGATGAGGCCTATTTTAGAACAAGAACTGATCGGCTGAGTCTTAGAAAGACCTCAGTGGTAACCACAAAATTCTTTTTATTCTTGTGTCAGATTTGTTCATTTATGTTTGGGCTTAAGGAAATGCTAAGATGATCCACATTTGTTTCTGAAGTTCATGTTTTTACAGTTTTATAAATGCTGAAATAGAGTCTGGCAAGGCAGGAAGTGCACCTATCCATGATGGTGGACAAAGTATGAATGATTGTGAGATTTTCCTTTCTTTTTCTTAACTTCTTTCCCTTTAATGTTTCTTTTACTACTCGACCAAATAAACCAAACAAATAAGGAGCCAACTGACAAATATGGGCTCTCAGATTAAATAGTTTTTTGAGAAATCCAGTGATCATTCAAATAATAGTATTAATATTACTTATTTACTTATTTATTTCTAATGTATACTCCACATACTTTTCCAAGGCATTCAAAACAGAATCCAGACAAAGAATACTTATTTATTATATAATGGCTAGGGGGAGAAGAGATAAAAAGCAAAAAAAAGAATAAATAAATTAGAAAAAGAAAATATATGGAGAATGAGAAAAGAAACACACATACCAAAAACCTAGGCAAATAGACTACATGAAATTTATTATGACATTTATCTTTGAGTTCCCAGGCAGTCAAAGCAGAAAAGGAAACAATTGGTTTTGGCATCCCATTAGCTGATAACTGAAAGTGTATCAGTCCATCAAGAGAAATGAGGATTTTCCTGCTGCTAAGTCATCTGGCCTGAATAGAAGTCATAGTAAACCAGTGACAGCGAATAGTGAAGAGAAGTATTGGTGATACCATAGACGTTCTCATATGGTAACCTTCTTTATTGGCCCTCAGTAAAATCTGAGGGCATAATATTCACAGGTTCAACAAGGGTATTTTTGCAAGGTGTAATGGCTCCATTTGTTTGAACTTAAAACAGAGTGAGTCCTGACCTTTCCAGATAGAAGCAAGTTAGAGTTTGCCAATAAAAGCATAGAGCAGGAAATGACTTAAGAGTGAGGGTAAATATGGATCATGAGAAATTAGAAATACTAAGAACCAAAAACAAATACACACTGTGGACAGGGCAGCATTTTAACTTTGAAATCATTTGTTTTCTAATACATTTTCTTGTTTCTAACTCATCTTCTGGGAGGGTTTGGTTGTGGCTAAGTTGTGGCCCAAGCATCCTAACCCTTCAGTTTAGCAGATGGTGGACAAAACACTTTTCCCCTCAGCAGCTTGTTCTGTAGCAAAGAGAACTACATACAAAAATAGCTCTATTCCCTGGGTCCACACTGTCAAAATGAGCATTTGCATAATCACTTTATATTTTCCTCAGTTCCCATTTTGTTGGGTGTACTCAGTTAAAGCCAACCAGCAGTCTCAGAGACAATCAATTTTTAATGAGACTAAAAATAAAAACTGCCCATCTAAACATTTGGTCACTGAAGATCTTCCACATGCTAATCAGGCAACCATGGTACTGAGTCAAGATCAATGGTATTTCAACATTTTAAAGACCAAGCAACTCTTGGAGAAGATACCAGATAAATGTGTAAGTAGAGTATGTGTTGGTCTTCTCCCAGGAGCTCCAGAAATAATGTGAGAGAATTCCAGAGCACTTCCTCGTTGCTAAACCTTTGAAAGAACCATATTATCCATAGCTATTTGTTTTCCATAGCTGGTTTGTTTTTCATGAGTATTCAATTTCTGACCCTCTCAGATCCCCAAACAATTAGCCACCAAGCCACCGAAACTCTCCCTGGACACTTCCATTTATGCCCCTCACCATAGGGTTCAGAAATGCCAGGTGACCAATGATTGGAGCTCTGGGTTAAGAAAGTATGGAATTAGAGACCAAGAGGCTAGGAAGGAGGGCAACAGTTTAGAGGCAGTGGAGAGCACTTGATCTGTAAACAGGGAAGTGACATGCAGTATGTATTGTTACTGTCTCTCCAAAAGTTCATGTGTGAGACAATGCAAGAATTTTCAGAGGTGAAATGATATGAGAGATTAGATTGTGTCCCAATCTGTGTATTAATTCATTTGAATAGATTAACTAAGCCGTAACTGGACAAGGTAAGTCACCTTCTACATGCCTGATTAGCATGTGGAAGACCCAGTTTCTTCCTGGTGGTTTGCCTTTGGGGAATATATTTTGTCCTTGATGAGCAGAATTCTCTCTGCTTCCTTGTTGCCATGTCCTGAGCTGCTTTCCTCCACCATATCCTTCCACTATGATGTTCTGCTTCATCTTGGGCCCAGAGCAATGGAGTTTGCCATCTATGAACTCAAACCTCTGAAACCATGAGCTCCAAATAAACTTTTACTGTTTTACATTATTCTCGTCAGGACTTCTGGTTACAGTGACCAAAAAAAAGTTTACTAGAACATGTATAGTTTAGCAAAATTATTCTTTTGACAGTATGGAACCTGGGCTGCAGGAAACCAAGATCAGTAGCAGACCGGTCACTGCCACAATTCAGACAAAGGAGTGATAAACCCTGCAGATGGAGAGAAGGGGATGGGTTTGAGAGAAAGGGAAAGTGTAATCTCCATGTCAAGCCAGCCCTGATTAAACTACAGGTGCTAACATTATCTGTGCCAGCGTTTCCCCACCTGTGGTTCTGTAGCACACTATTCCAGGAGTAGATAGGGCTAAATACAATAAAACACGTGTTAAAACAATTAGCATGAGATGTCCTATAGTAAATGACAGAGTGACTTAGTTTAACCCAATATTTACCGTATTTATTTGACCATATGCTACTTTCTTCATAAGAACATCTTTTAATGACCTGTCAAACATTATTCCTTCCACAGAGAACTGGTTTGAGAAGTTTATTTTGTGCTCACTTACAGACCAGCATTACTATACAGTGCGGTATTTTCTCAGTGCATTTACTTGTACTATCTGTTTAATGCCCATTAGAAAGGAAGGAGAGAACACAAGAATGGGATTCTAATTAGAATAAGTTATACTCCATGTATGTAAAATGTGTCAAAATACATTGTACTGTCATGTATACCTAAAAAGAACAAATTAAAAAAAGAAAGAAGGGCAGGTCCAACCCAGTGTTCACTTGGAAGACATTAAGATTCATCATGGTTATAACAACTATCTGTTTATACATAGGCACATAGTCCCTGAAGCAATCTTTAAAGTTCAGTATAGCTATGCCACAAAGACACACTGGTCTTGCAAACTTATTAATCTGCTTTCACTCTTCTTCAGAATTTCCAGGGCAATGAAGCCATGTTTGAGGCAGTTGAGCAGCAGGACATGGATGCTGTGCAGCTCCTCCTCTGCCAGTACACACCAGATGAGCTAGACCTCAACACGCCTAACAGTGAAGGGCTGACACCCCTGGATATTGCCATCATGACCAACAACGTGCCCATTGCTAGGATTCTTCTGAGGACAGGGGCCAGAGAAAGTCCACACTGTAAGTAAGCCTGAGAATAGAATTGCATACTACTGGAGCTAGACCTCTGCTTTAAGCTACTGAAATAACCATTGCTGATCTTCCAAGTAAGAATGGTTGAATACACACAGGCTCTGAAATCCTTTACAAATATTCTGAACTTTCAGACAAAGAGAAATTGTGTTTTTCAGTCTAAGCATGTAACTGCTTTCTAATTAGATAGGATGAATGACACTGAAAAAGGGACCCCCAAAGAGATTACTGTTAAGAACTTTATCCCAAACTTTCAAATATGTGAGAGACTTCAAAAGATGCTGCAGAGTATGAGGCACACATATTTTTAAAAATGAGTATGTGTGTGTTTCTATTTCTGTATCTACAGTCAATGTGGTGGCTTCATTCGTTCATTCAACAAGCAATGAGTGCAGGACACTGTTCTAAATACTAGGAGTGCGGCAATAAAGAGACTGACTGTCTCCTCCTAAGGAAGGAGACTTCCAATAAGCAAGTAAATAGATAAAATGTAAACTTAGTGATAAATGCTATGGAAAAAATTTAAATGAATGGCTAGAGATTGATGAGGAGGAGACTGTATTAAAATGTTTGGACAAAGAAAGCTTCTCTGATTTGGTGATGTTTTAGTTAAGTCCTAAATGATATAAAGAAATGATCCATGAGAAGATGTGGGAGTCAAATTCTGGGCATATTGAATGGAAAACAGAAAGATGCTGAACAAGCAGGGATAAGATCAGTGTATTACAAGAATAAGAAGGCTGATGGAACTAGAGCAAAGTAGCAAATAGGAACATGGTGGCCAAGGAAGAAGTCAGTGGGATCCTACTGAGAAGGACCTTGAGGCCATGTTGAAATGATTCACTTTGGTGACTGAATGGGATGAGAAGGTAGAGGAGCAATTTAGGCAGGTATATGCCATAGTCTGCTTTCTATGAAAAGTTCGCTGTGGTGCTGTAGACAATACAGTGGCAAGGTCACTGTGAATTGGGAAGACCAGTTAGGAGGCTATTGTAACAGAGCAGTAGACAGACATGAGTTGCTTGGACTAATAGTACCATGATGTTGACCAGTGGCAGAATTCTGGAGATACACACACACATACACATATATACATGTGTATATATATATGTATGGATGGATGGATATAGATAAAATATAAATATATATATGATTTAATAAGATATAATCCTCATACCATATAATTCACCTGTTTAAAGTGTACATTTTGATAGTCTTTAGAATATGCACAGTCATGAAGGTGTCACTATAGTCAGTTTTAGAACTTCTTCATCATCCCCAAAAGAAACCCCATGCCCTTGAGCTATCACTCCCCAACTTTCCACTACTCCCGGCACTAGAGGTAATCACTAATCTACTGTTTCTATAGATTTACCTGATCTAGGCATTTCATATAATGAAATCATATAATATGTGGGTTTTGTGACTAGCTTCTTTCTGAATCTATTTCCAAGTAGAACCTGTAGCAGTACTTGCAGAGGCAGCTGCTCAGGGGCCAGTGGCAGACCCTGCCCAGGAGTGGACAGATAATACCATATAGCATCAGCCTGTGCCAGGCACTATTCTGAGAACTTTACATATATTGACTCTAATCCTCACAGCAACATTTTGAGGTAGATACTCACATTCCCCTGATGCAAACTCTCTGACTAATGACCACAGTGGCTCTGTGCCACTGTTTTTATGTTTCCTAAAAGAAAAAAAAGTAAACTCATCAACCTGTTAGTTTCTCTAATACTGATTCACTTATTTCCAAGTGGCGAGACCCAAAAGACTGAAAAAGAAGTAAGTGAATATAAAATTAGAGGACACATCTCTACTTCTAAATTTTAAAAACCACTACCACCAAAGACTAGGTATGATCTTTACAGATCTTTACATCAGAAAACTCTTTATTTGAAAAATGCTAAGCTTACCACATCCATGTCAGAGACAGTGAGGATTTGGGTTCAATAGGATTTAGGATCCTCACAAGTGCTCCATAGTCAAAGTGCTGCTCCTTTTATGGTAGAACTGGAGGTTTTGGAGGGATGGCAATTAAAGGTGGAATAAATCAAAAAGGGCACTTTTGGTGCCTTCTGATTCATTCTGCAATAATGTCTGTCCCAGTGATTCAGTGAGAGAGGGTAGAGACAGAATCAGAGGGTCTGAACATGGAGAATGCAGACTGAGCCCCATTCTATAGGAACAAGGGGACTATTCATCCAGATGTTGCCTTGGCCGTCCTGCACTGGGTTGGATGAAACATTAGTCCTACTTACCTGAGACGCTGCAACGAATTCTGCATTTTCCCTGAGAACAGTAAGACTTCCAAACTCCCAAAGCCCCTGTGTGCATAAGTGAACTTCCAAAACTGAACTTGAGTACTAACAATTTAGTTAAACCAAAAGCAAATTTGTTCAAGAGGTCCCTGTTTTTCCTTGTTCCCTCTGGGATGATAAGCACACTGCCTTTTACAAAGTTGTAAAGGACAGAGAGTGAGAGATAAGCCCAGGCTTCAACCTCTGTGAAATACGACACCTAAGTCACGGGGGCCACCCAAGAAGTCAGAGAGACAGTACCACATATAGATTGACACATGTAAAAACTGGCAAAGGAATATTGATTGAGGGCCTAATGAAGTCTGCACATACAGTATCTCTGGTGTTTATATTTACCCATCAGTATGATATCTTAATTCAGTTTTGAAGATAAGAAACCTGTGATTCTGGCAAGTTATGTGACTGAGCAAAGGTCACACATCTAGCAATGAATGCAGATGTCAGGGACTCAAGTCCAAGTCTGTGGGATGTCAATATCTGGGATCCTGCACAAACTCACTGCCTTTCCAGGTAACCAATACGGAGGGCAGTGGCCACTGGAAACCCATGTCTTTCCCTCTGTGTTGTTCACTACAATCCTATGGTGTATTTCTTTGTTCTGTTCTATAACTAAGGTGCCATTTGTGTTGGAGATAGGCAGGATAGAAGAACACACTGTTTGGGGAGTTTTTAATTCACTTTCTATACCAAGTACAAAAGAACCAGAATTGCTTCTGTTCATGAGTATGAGCTTGCCCATGAGAAAAACAGTCTGCCAGCCAGAACCTTATAAGCAAACACCTGCTACAAACTGTTCCCAAGAAGCAGGAGAAGCAGGATATAGAGAAGAAAAACAACAATGAGACCTTGAGGTCTTAGAGTGTTTTCTCACACATGAAAAAAAAAAAAAAAAAAAAAAAAAAAAGCTTTTGTCTACATCATCTCTCCAGATCTCTACAATTGGTTTCTGAGGTAGGAGTTGCTTTTCTAATTTTACCAGTGAAAAAATAGAATAAAGAAAGTCAAATAGTTTACCTAACATTAAGAAGCTAAAAGGTGGTAGAGTCATGATTTGAACCCAAGTCATCTCTATTCAGTATTTTGGTATTTGTGGAAAAGCTTTAGCAAACTCACTGTTACACAAGAGATGCTCCATTCCTTTCTTCCCCAACCCTCCATATGCTCCTCTTCTAGACGGTCAACTATTTCAAAACAGAATAAATTGTTTCTAATACAGCTAATTTTCTTTATTTTCTTCCCCTGTGCATTTCCTTCTGAAAACTGGCCCTATACTCTTTTCACAGTGCCAACACTCAACCAGGCATATTTCCTTTTTCATAAGAAAAGCCCCAGAAGCTGCCATCCACAGTTGCATACACCTCTGAGGTTATATGCAGAACCCCAGCCCAATCATTAGATGAATTCACTACCTTTATCCAGCAACTGTCTTCAGTTCCTCCCACATGCAAGCAAGAGGCACAAAGTACAGTCCAAAACCCTAGTGGATGCTTTAAACTATGGATAGCATCAAACTCTATACAAACTGCTTTTCCTATACATACATACCTATAATAAAGTTTATGAGTTAGGCATAGTAAGAGATTAAGAACAATAATAATAATATAAAGCAATTTTAACAATCAAGCACCACTATTCCTGTATTTTGGGATAATTATTAAGTAAAATAATTTTTACTTAACTTAAAAGAGTTACTTGAACAAGGTACTGCAAAATCATGACAACTGATCTGATTACTGAAACTGGTACAAAGTGACTAACAGGTGGGTAGTGTATACAGCATGGATACAATAGACAAAATAGATGATTCACATTTGGGCGGGATGCAACAGGACAGCACAAGATTTTATCACATTGCTCAGAACAATGTATAATTTATAACTTATGCATTGTTTACTTCAGGAATTTTTCATTTAATATTTTTGGATCATATTTGACTAAGGGTAACTGAAACTGTGGAAAGTGAAACCAAGAATGCGGGCCTGGCTACTGTATTCACAGACGCAAAGGTCAGCCACTATTGAAGTAGAATCCCAAGTACTACCCTGCAGACTGGTGCTGAGCCTTAGGAAACGGGCACAGAATCTGAAAGAAGGGATCACAGGACACCTGCAGCTATGCCATTGAGGATCTCCCAGTCTGTGATTCCTGCTCAATTGAACAGCTGCTATCTGAGAAAATCAACATATCTCTATATAAAAACCCTCAGTCACACACCCCACCTTTGTTCTAACTAACTCACATTCTACACCCACCCTACAATCACAGTTCAACAGTCTCCAGGCAGAATGAGGGCCTTGCCTTTCTGAGGCTGCCATTGGTCTGCCATTGGTTTGGCATCAGTAAGGCCCTGTCAACACTAGTCCTACAGACACTAGCTCTCCTGGGTGCCTACCATGTATAGATCTGGTCACTCATTTGGATTTGCTCTTCTCCTTGGATCCCAGTACTTAGGACATAGTAGATACACATAAAATCTCAGGTGAAATCTCCGTCTTTGTGGCAATCCCATCTTATTTTGCTGGGGATTCTGAGTTTTGGTGCACTAGTACATTCACATGTGTGCAGTGGACATACACACATACACGCAGTGTGTGGGGAAACGCCTGAAAGCCATCTAGTAACTTAGAATTGGAGGCACCCTTGCCTGCTGCTGGGGTGTTCCAGGCACTGCTGCAGGTTGTCAGTGTAGCCTGGGGTTTGCAATTTGGGCAGTGTTAACACAGACCTGTGAGAATGGCTGAGTACTCCTCCACCTTAGTCCTGACCTTTCCCTTAGTGCATTCCTCTGTCTCTCCTGACTCCTTGCCCTCCCACTGCATGTCTCAGTAAGCTCTTCTTTCTCACCATCTCTCTTGGATGCCACCGGTGGAAATAGAAAGTGTCACCTAGAATTCCCTGTGTTCAGTTACTTCATGAAACATGACTGCAGAGCAGCTGTCATCCAGGGATGGTGTGGACACCAGCGTGACAATCTTGGCAGACTAGTCAAGGTGCACCCCTCACTTCTGCAGTAGTCGGGGGCCTGTGTTAGTGCTGGGACTGCTTCAGGCCATGTCTAAAAGGTGTGACTATAAACTAATGAGGCCGGCTTTATGTAAACAAACACAGCAGAAAGTCTATAATCCAAGCGAATGTTATCCTTCAATATGGCCCTCCTGGGAGACCCCACACTCCACCCAACAATGCTGCCATTGCTCCAAACACTTTAGGAATTGTCCTCAGAGTCTGTTCACGAGAAAGTCAGACTCACTGCTTACACACCTGATTTTTGTTCCAAAACAGCATTGCCCAACATCATCACTCTCCATGTTCACCAGTCTGGGCCTCAGATGATGTTGAGAGGCTTCCTGAAACCAAATCCACCCTCAAAGGACAGAGATTGGCAACCAATAAGGACATGTAAACAATGAGCCTTAAGCAGGTTTCTAGAATAAGTCCCAAATATTTTTATCAGCTTGACTAAAACAGGTATATAAATCCTCACCCTGGCTTACAAATCTGTTCCTCAAGCCACGTTTCCTGCTGTATGCCACTCGCCCATACCAGCCTCTCTTTTGTTTCTTCAACATGCCAAGCCATCTTCCACAGGACCTTTACACTAGCCGTCCCCTCTACTTGAAATGCTTGGAGGTTTTTTAATCTTGATTATTACAATTCCTTAACATTCATGTTTCAGCTCAAATGTGATATCTTCAAGATAAACTTTCTCTAACTATCAAGTCCAACATCTGAGTCACATTACTCTATTATAATTTTCTGCATAGCCCTTATCACTGTTTTTCTTGGTGTTTTTATTTATTTTGCCTTCCCTACATTAGAGGGTAAACTCCACCAAAAGTAAGACCTGTTTGTGTCATTCATCATTTTATCCCCAGTCAACAGTAGCGTTCAATAAATATTTGCTTAATTAAACTGATCAAAACCCAAGGCTACTCTCTTCAGAGATATGAATCAATTATTTCTTATTTAGGGATTACTTTACTAAATAATCCTTGCATTTCCACCCAGTGCCTGGCAACCACCATTCTATGCCTTATTGCCTTGAATTTGGCATTTTCAGATACTATATTACATGTGATCCTACGGTATTCGTCTTTCTGTGTCCGGCCTAGTTCACTTAGCATAATGTCCTTCAGATTCATTCACGTTGTTACAAATGGCAGGATTTCCCTCTTTTGATAGTTGTCTTTTCTGCCTTCTGTCTTTAATTTTTAAATATATATGTATATATATATATATATATATATATATATATGCACAACACTGAATATATTCTCCTGTCCTGTCAAAAATGAAGACATTACAGATAAAATTAAAGATGTCATTGAAAGCCCAGTCCACCTCTCCACACACACATGCACACACTTAGGGACTAGTGCCCACCCCTGAACTCCCCCAACGTAACTGCTGATATCAGTTTGGAAGGTATCCAGGCTTTCCCCATGGGTTTCAAAAAACACACACACATAACCCCCCCCCCAACAACAACGGAAAAATCTTTGGAGGTGAAACTGTTAAATTTTATTGTGTTTTTTCACATAGGCTAAAAATTTAATTTCTGAACTCAGGGAGTTCTGGCTTCAAATCCCATCTCTAATATTCGTAGTTATAAGAAAATTCCTTAATCTCCCATGCCTCAGTTTCTGCATCTACATGAAGACAATAATTATGTCCATGTATATTAGTTTATATAGTGTTGTGTAATGAATTATCCAAAAACATAGGAGCTAAAGATCTCCCCTACACAGTTGACGTGGGTCAGAAATCTGGGAATGATTCACAGGTGGCTGTGACTCAGGTAGCCCATGAGATTGCTGTCATCGTCAGGTCTGGTGGAGCTGGAGGATCTATTTACACACTCACACAGAGCAGCAACTGGCAAGGCGCCCACATTGCTCACTCCTTATAATTGTTGTATGGCATAGCAGTCAGCTTTCAACAGATCTGAGAAACAGATCCAAGAAAGAGAAAAAGAAAGAGAGCAACCAAGGTAATGTCTTTCATAACCCAATCTCAGGAGTGGAATTCTGGTCATTTTGGTGGATTTTGGATCACACAGACCAATACCCTGGCACTTCCTAGGAGTGAGACACATAAAGGTGTAAACACCAGCCAACAGAGGTCACTGGGTACCCCACCCCTTGGAGGCAGGCTCTCATTCCGCCTGTCCAGGATTGTTGAGAATCAAATGGAATCATGCCTTTAAAGTATTTCTCCCATTTCCTAGCACATTGTAAATGGTCAAAAAATTGTTGGCCTCTATAATTTTCAAAAAACACAATAAAACAAAAGAGTATCTGTAAAGAATTTAAATAGTTTACCCATCCAGTTTTTGTGATAAAACTTGCCCCCAATACCAGCAGTTTTTTTAAAGTTATTGGAATTTTTGTGTTCTAAAACCACACTGTCCCACACAGGAGCCAGTAGCCATGTATGACTATCAAATGTTTGAAATGTGTCTAGTCCACTGACCAACAAAGCAGAATGGAGAGCCCAGTAATTAACCCATGTTTTATGTAGTCAACTGATTTCCAACAAAGATGCCAAGAACACATCAGGGAAAGGACAGTCTTTTCAATAAGTGGTGTTGGGAAGAGGGGATATCCTTGAGCAGAAGAATGAAATTGAACCCTTATCTTACACCATGTACAAAGTCAACACAAAATGTATCAGATACTTAAATGTAAACCTGTAAACAGTAAACTAGTAAAGGAAACCTCAGGGGAACACTACCTGATCTTGGTCAGGACAATTAATTTGACCCCAAGAATCGACAACAAAAGAAAATATAGATAATGAAGAGATACAACCTATAGATTGAGAGATATTTGCAAGCCATACATCTAATAAGGGGTTAATATCCAAAATATATAAGGAACTCAAACAGCTCAATAGCAAAACATTTTTAATATTTTTTAAAAAGCCGATTTTAAAATTGGTTGAAGACCTGGATACACATTTAAAATAGGTCATGTAAATGACCAATGGTCATATGAAAAAAAAAATGCTCAAACCACTAATAATTAGGGAATACAAATTAAAATCACAATGAGATATCTCATACCTGTCAGAATTGCTATTCTCAAAAAGATGAAAAATAAGCACTGCTGGAGATGTGAAGAAAAGGAAACACTGTACACTATTGATGAGGATATAAATAAGTACAGCCACTGGAGAAAACTGTATAGAGGTTCCTTAAGAACTTAAAAATAGTGCTGGAGATGTAACTCAGTGGTATAGTGCATGTTTAGCATGTTTGATCCCTAGCATCACTAAAAAGTAAATAAATAAACAGAATTACTTTATGATCCAACAATCTCACTTCTGGGAATTTACCCAAAAGATTTGAAATCTGTTTGTCAAAGAGATGTCTCCACTCCCATGTTTATTACAGCACTATTAGCAATGGCTAAGTTATAGTGTCCATCAACAAAGGAAGAGACAAAAAAACTGTGGTATATACACATAAGGGTACACTAATCTGCCTTCACAAAGAAGGAAATTCTGTCACTTGTGACAATATTGATGGAACTGGAGAATTATTATACTAAGTGAAATAAGCCAACACAAAAAGACAAATACTGCTTTATCTCATTTACCTGAGCAATATAAAACAATCAAACTCATCAAAACAGAGCAGAATAGTGGTTACAAAAGCTTGGGTAGGGTGGGGAGAAGGAAGAAATGATGGTCAACATATACAAAATCTGTTAGAGGAATTGTTTTTCAATCTATGGCATAGGATGGTGAATAAAGTTAATATTGTACATTTTTAAATTTCTAAGTACATTTCAAATATTCTTATCAAAAAATAAGCATTTCAGACAATGGTTATGTTAATTAGCTAGATTTAATCATTCCACATTGTATTCATAAATCAGCATCTCTTTGCACCCATCAATACAATTACGAATTATTGGTTTACTATAAAAGAAAATTCAAAAGAAACGTGTCTACTCCAAATTGAAATGTGTTCTAAATATAAAATTTATACTGGCATTCAAAGGCTCAGTTCAAAAAAATATAAAATAACTAAATAGTAATTTTTACATTGATTACATGTTGAAATGACATTTTGGATGTATTAACCAAAATACTAATAAATTAATTTCACTGATTTCTTTTTGCCTTTTTTTCCTAAACACTACTACCAGGAAATTTAAAATGATAGTGTTCACACTACATGTCCATAGACTGTGCTGAAAATACTGACAGAAGACATGGTTATCTTGTTTCATACCTAAACCCCATATGATACCATTGAGTAATCTGTTTTGGGTTTTCTAAACAATTCCTTTAAGTGTTTTTCCATGTTTGCTTTAGAGAAGATGTGCCTTTTGAGTTTGATGAGACCTTGGCAGGAAGTACCCCTCTGTGACATCAGTTCCACCTTCCTGAGGAATCACTAGTTACATTCTAATTTATCTAATAAGGGTTTTGTGAATCCATGTTCTGCTAGAAAGTAGAGGCGAACAGTACTTCAAAGCCCATGTCCAGGTGTAATGAGTTCTAGAAGAAAGTTCCGCAGCAATAAAAATGAAACATTTAGTCTCCAAACATTTAGTCTCTAAAATCTTCTTGGAACCATATTCTCTTGGGAAAACCCTGAAACAAGACAGGTAGAGACCTAGGTGAAGTTAAAGCTTTGAGTTCTGAACCTTAACTGGACAGGTAAAATTGCTACTTAGGTTTTGAATTTCTTCACTATAAGGACTTTGTTTTTAGTATAACAATTTTTTATTAGAACTTTAAGGCTATACATAGTAGTTAGGTTCATCCTGGCAAATTCATACATTCATGGAAATTGATTTCAGTTCACGATCCCCCTTTTCTCTCCTCCTTTCCCTCCCCCTTTTCCCTTCCATCCTTCCACTCCTTCTCGTTCTATTCTACCAGACTTCCTTTGGCTGGCCTACTAATTTGTATTTGATTGTAAGTAATCTTATCCTTCCATCCCCATTTCTTTTATTTTACTCTAGCTTCCACATATGAGAGAAACCTTTTGACCTTTGAGTTTATGAGTTTGGCTAATTTCACTTAACATGATATTCTCCATTCCTATCCATTTACTGACAAATTCCCTAATTTCATGATTAGAATTACTCTACATTATTTCTTTTGATATTCCTACCTTAAACCAAGTCAGTTGTGAAGTTGTATTAGAATATTTACACTTATAGTTAGCAAGGATAAATTTTATTAACTGCTCTTCTTGGCTGCCAAGGGAATATTGACTTACAGTATAGGTTTATGCCTAAGTGACCTTGTTCTCCTTTGAAATAACAGGGTTGAAATTGACACCACTTATGAGTATATATTAGCTGTAATAGAAAATTTTTATCTGAAGCAAAAGATTTTTAATAGAAGACATCAAGCTATTACATAAAAAAGTATTCTGATTTTTATTTATGTGTCTCTAAAAATATAAAATCAGTGGGTATAACAATATAATCCTCCACTGAGAGCCTTCTATGAAAATATTATCATTAATTTATTGCAGCTTATGAGATGGATGCTATTATTATGCCAGTTTCACAGATGAGATACTTAGGCTGAATATGGCAGAGTAACTGGCTAGGGTGATATATTTGTTAGGCATAGTGTTTGATCTATAAAATGTCAAAGCCCTTTTAAGAATTGCCTCCACTTTGGAAAGTAATAGGAAAACAGATTTCAGCTCAAGATAAAGGAACTCTAAAATTCAGAATTGGGTGACATTGGATGAGGCCACTTTGATGAGCATTGAGGTCCCCTCGTGAAGATCAGACTAAGCCAAGGGCACCATGAGTTAGGCAGCCTATAGGTGCTAAACCTAAAGACTTAGCAAACCTGAAGTGGCTTGTAAGGATCCTTCTATCACTGAGGTTAAATAATTATATTAGTGCTTCACTTTTCTCATCAATAAAACAGGAAAATGCTAATCATAATAATAGAAAAGCTGTTACTAAATTGCAAAATGGCATATCATTAATAATGTGCAAATGTGTCTATATTTTCCATTTTTTCAAGCAAGTCAAATAAATTGTTCCCTAAAATCCTCTATTAAAGATGAAAATTGGTTTACATTTTACCCTCATTATACTTTCAAGTTTTAAGCAATTATCAACCAGGCCCAAATTCACCAATTGCAGGACAAGGGTATAATTAAGAAATAGTAAGTAGTTGGCAATCCATACATTAGATTCCGATGGTGAAGAAAACCCATTCAGCCCCTGATCATTATTTATCTCAGGATTTAAACAGTAACCGTAATTGTATTCTTTGAACACCAAGTTCCCAGCCCACCCCCAACCCCTCCCGCAGTTAATTAGCTGGGTAGGTCTTACAACAAATACCCACTCAGAAGCACTGGGTGGTAGAAACGCTGTTGATAATTAAACACCACAATAGCACGGAGACTGTTTCAGGAGCTGCAGAGTGGTCTTGCCAGCCGGACTGCTCACCACACACCCACAGACCCTCTATTGTGCTGGCTATAGCTGCTCAGAGGGACAGTTGCTTGGCTGGACAAGGGACTAACTGCAATGAGAGAAAAGGCCAAACCCTGCAAAAAGTTCGAGAGTGCTGGACTCAAAGGGAAAATACCCAGTGGGTGGAAGTGAAAGGGGAATGGATGGACTCAAGAAAAATGGAAATGAAAAACAATTATAAAATTATGTCAGGAAAAACAATTATAAAATAGACACTGACTTTCTATTTTGTAAATCCAACCAGCCAACCAAGATAAGTTCTTCTATCTCATGCCAAATAGTGACTGGAAAAATTACAATATATAAATAAGCAGTTCATCTTTCTGGTTTAGAGAAAGTTCCCTGAGCTCTTTAAGATTTTTAAGAAAATTGTGGCTAAGTCATCCCAACTCCCGTGTTCTCAGTTTCTTCATCTTTAAAATAAGGAGATTGTAAAGTTTCCCATTCTGGGATCAAAAAAATAGGAATGGGGATCCCAGAACTATTTCCAAGGTGTTAAAAAGCCTACCCTATCACGCTATTATTCCAGATAAAATTACCCACTCTAATATAATTATCATATTCATTTACTCTGCTTAAAATATATTAACCCATTTGGGTTGATTATCTCATCTGAACAGATGCTTCTATTGGCAGTTAAAATAGGTCATTAATAATAGGAGAAACAAGATTACTTTATAAGTCAGCTGGTTTGGTAGCAAAAAAAAAAAAAAAAGCCTTCAAAAGAGTGTTTTATTAAGCTATTAAAAAATCCAGAGGGGGAAAAAATAAAGATTTGCTCTGTGAAATGACTGGAAACCACTAACTCAGTCAGGGCCTCTCTGACTTGTCCATGCAATTACCCCCAGCAACAGAGGCAAGTGAGTGTAGCCTCAGGAGCACCTGGGGAATGAAATCCCAAAAGGGGGAGATTTCTACACAGTTTGTTTTTTTTTTTTTTAACAAAATCTCTAGTTTTTAGAAACACCTTCCATTCTCCTCTACATTAAATATGATTGTCTCCAATTTCTAAATGATATGCTTACAACAAAATCTGCAAATAAAATTCAACACTCCAAGAAGACACAGATACTCATCCTGTAAGATCAATAAATGCATCTTCACGCCACCCACCATTACTACCAAGAAATTATGAAGTTTAAGTATCCCTGTTTGAGGAGCACAGGGATAGAAATGATCTTGGGAAGCTCAACTCACTGTAAAAGTCCACAGAACCCCCTTGTAAGTATCTGAAGAGACAGAAAGCTTTATCATGAAGTGGAATCCCTTTGCCATCACAACTCAAATTGCTTGAAGTCTAAAGCCCAGGAAAAAAGGAAGGTGCAGAAGCAAAATGTGTTCTGCTGGGGAAAGTAGGAAAAATGTCAAGGGGAGCCCAGCATAGCTCAAGAGAAGCTGTCCATCTGAAATGCCACCTGGAATTCACACCAGTAATAACTGTTGTGGATATAAAAATTAATAGGGGGGATTTCATAGTATTAGAAAAATTTATTTTTATAAATCATGTGTCTATCACCCAAGTGTTGACGCATGCATGCAATTCAAACATCAGGCTTACAATAAAAGGCTCACTGAATAACTTAACAAGGACAATTCCCCCATTTTCTCTATAATTTGGAGTGGAAGAAGAAAGGGGGGCAGTGGGTAGAGGGTGCAGTTACTGGGTCAATTAATCAACCTGAAAACTGTGACACAAACTCTGACGCCTAACCTATGTCTAAAAATACACAAATGTATACGAATTTGTTTTAAACTGTCAATGCCTATATTTAGGACCTTCCCAGCAAGGCTATAATGAGACTGTGTTTGAGGGCTTCAGTCATAGCAGACTCTACCATTAATCTGAAGTTAGTTAAATTAACAGCATTTAGTACTGACTTGTCAATCTCACTACTCCAGGAAATTGCACCTTGAGGCTACTAATATTGCCAATTTTTCCACTGGAGTGTGCACCCGAGTGTGTGTGTGTGTGTGTGTGTGTACTTTTTCTCCAGAACCTCCACATTCATACACCATCCTTGCTTTCCGACGTCCACAGCACTTATATTATCATTTATTCTGGCCTCCTTTAGCCTTCCCAGGGGATTCTGCACAGTGTAGCTGCTCAGTGAAAGAGTTTTTTAGCTTTATATTTATTTGTTTATTTTTCTGTCATGGCTCATGACTGAGGCTTTTAAAAAAAAGCGTGACAGTATTTAGAGTACATGATTGACTGCTACAGCAACATTCATTAACCATGACAAATCTGCAGCAAAACACAGTCCTGAGTGTTCTAAACAGCAACTTTAAGAAAGAAGAAAGAAAGAAAAAGAAAAAAGACTCAACTAATTTTTCATTGACCTCATCTGTAAATAAATCTAGACTGATGGTACGCAAGGGCAATAATAAATTAGTATTCATTTCCTGTAATTAATGCAAACATGCCTATGAACACAGAGAATATGAATGTATAACCACCTAATTTCCATTTCAAAATATACCTAACAAATTTTCACTTGAGTTATCTTCATAATATTTTCCTCCTTAATTAAAAGAATGAAATAGATGGATTTCTTTCCCACCCACCAGGGGGAAATATTGTTTTGGTCACAGGGTGTGTCAAACACATTTCAGCAACAAATCTGCAGACCTTGGTTCTGATTTATTTCACTGTGTGATCCCCTACCACACTTCCATATGGAGGCCATCTTCTATCACTGACCAGGAGGGGCTCCTCTGAAGTGACCAGGCGACCACATAGGCAGACCCTCATATGCTAAGAGCAAGAAGCAGCCTCACAGCCTAGCACAGGGATGGAAAAGTTTCTATCACTGATGAACAGTGTGCGACTGCATCCAAGTCATCCATCCATCAGAGCTCACTAGCTCCACTGTAGCACCAGCAGTACGACAGTTAGTTAGCAATAAATAAATTGATAGAAACAAATTATATATCTAAGACAGGCATACAAAAATGTCTATATGCTGGAAAGAATGTGATAGGAACAGAAAATCTGAATCAGGTTCTATCGAACAGCTTCGGCAGAATGCAACTTGCCTCATGGGTAATTTTTCCTAGTGCCTCTCCTACCCTTAGAGCTTTTACCCCTTAGTGTTTGTCCTTCTGAACAGCACAGACACAAATCTATGCAATTATAATTTTCTGTGCCTAGCAGCTAATTGGGATGCACATGATCAGAAGGCCAGAGAGCAATGGAAATATCTTAATTTAATGAATTTACTAGTTAATCTGGTTGTAAATGTCACTAATTAGACTTTATCATAATAAAAGAGTTCATGATAAATACGGATCCCAATTTCTCTAAAGGTTTTTTAAACCCATAGTAGACACTCTGATACGCAGCAGCATTTCCCCAGAAAGAAGGAAGAGTCACCCCATTTCTTTGCCTTAGTTGTCAGCCTGGAAAGTCGAGCGATGCACCTCAACACACTGGTCCAGGAGGCCCAGGACAGGGTGAGTGAACTGTCTGCCCAGGTGGAGAATGAAGGATTCACTCTGGACAACACAGAAAAAGAGAAACAGCTGAAAGCCTGGGAGTGGAGGTATCGACTCTACAGGCGCATGAAAACGGGCTTCGAACATGCCAGTGAGTATTCGCAGAGGGCTCTTACATTTAACTAGACTTAACTTTGGTCTGGGACAGCCAGGCCTTCTTTTACTGATTTATTTATTTATTTATTTTTTTGCCACTCTACGGGGTCATGGATGGCCGTTGTCAGCCTGTTTGGAGTAAGGGTTCTGGGAGGCTGTAAAAGGGGCTTTTGTCTTGCTTGATTTTCTGGCTCCTGATAGGTTCTCCAACCACAGCCATGAGACCTCTGTGCTTCTGGCCTCCCTCCACCATGTCGCACTCATCTAGCACTTTCCACATGCTACGCCCTAATGCCTAATGACCTGGACTGTCTGATGCCCTAAGTGGCTATATTTTGGGATGTGGAGGTGGAAAAATATTTGTTTGCCTATTTGTCTAGTTTCTGCTTCAAGCTCAAGTTTAAGTTGTTTTCAACCCTCTACTGCATTTTTTATAGAGAGCTATAAACTGAACTTCAATTAATACAAGCAACAGAGAAGAACAGTCAATCAAACCATAAATTACGCTTTTGTCACATTTCCATTCTCCTTACTGATTCTTTTTGTTAGTTTAAAAAAAACCATTCTGGATAATTCTCATTAGCACTGGAAAGTACTGCTAAGAGCAAGAGCGGCTCCTAGTATAAAAACAAAATATACAACTCAAACACTTGTATAATATTGAGCTCTTATTCTAAAAGATTTTATTCAAACAATAAAAAAAATTAGACTTGAAATTTTAAATATAAGGGGAAAGTCAGATCACTCCTTTGAAATTCTCTGCCTTGCCTCAGACTATTTGAAAAGAATGAACTGACTCCAATGTCGACAAAAAACAAAGGCACTGTTTTCTTAACACTAAATACCAAATGTAGGCCTCTTTCTCTGAAGCAAATAACTTCAGCAGCATTAATGAAAGGTTGCTCTCAATATTAACAATTTCCTCAACATGCTGATATGTGGATTTTACAGAGATTCAGCAATTGCTTTAATAAGTGCATTTGCTACTGTGCCTAATTTAGCACAGATTAATGCCAGAAACAGATATATTTGCAGACTTGATGACATTTTTTAATAATTTTCTAAATTACAAAACACCTTCTGGGTGTTAAGGAATACCTAAGACCACCATCAGTTCTTTAGAGCCTGAGGTTAGTGGGCATGACACCCGCCCATAAGAGAAAACACTACCTGAAATGTAATAGGAGGCAGCCTTGAGAGCAAGCTGGCTAGAATCCTGTTCTGGAAAAGGGCTGGAATTAGGCATTAGGAAGCCATGGGCTTTCATTCCACTGTGTTCTCGAGCAAAGAACTTGGCCTTTTTGGGCAGCAGTTTCAGCTTAATGAAAAAATTACATGAAAGTACTTCATGCAAGGTATGGAACTCTATCTTCAAAGTAGGACCCTGCTGTCACTTCTGCCCTTCTTTTGCTAGCACAGCCCTACCTCATCTTGTGTTTCCAGGACACTTTGGGAAGGCTTGACTGCTATTGTATGCCCCTTCAGAAGACTTTCTAATCCTCAGAAAATACCAGGATGGCAACAAATAAGAGTCATTGAGACTTCTAATGAAAATGTTCAAAAGCGATAGCTGGCAGCCTCTGCAAACAAATGTTCAGGGTATCCTTTGAAGAGGCAGGGACATTGTTTGAAAAGATTTGCTATGTTAAGATCCTGCATTTTTCCTTCTGTCCCAGGAGCCCCTGAGGTGCCAGCCAATGCCTGCCTCACAGTAACTAGCAGCACATCACTCACTGTCAGCTTCCAAGA
This sequence comes from Glaucomys volans, assembly GCA_020662805.1. Classification (NCBI taxonomy): domain Eukaryota; kingdom Metazoa; phylum Chordata; class Mammalia; order Rodentia; family Sciuridae; genus Glaucomys; species Glaucomys volans. Next base: position 216,890 of record JAJEJO010000518.1, on the reverse strand, counting down.
GCCACTCAGTGCCAACGCAGCTGTAGTGACCAGGTATAAAGGTACTGCACTCCTGATGTCTTCTCCCTGCTCCCTCCTAGAAAGAAAGGTGTGGCTGGGGGGTCCACTGTGTGTTTTGTGTATTTGGATTTCCTGCTGATAGGACATTCCCATCCCATTGATTCCTGGGTTGAAATAGTTCCATGGACACCGGGTGTGAAGGAGCAATGAGGTGACTGAGAATAAGTCACAGAAAAATGAAGTACACAAGATCAGCTCCTCAACATCCATGTGGGCAGAGCACAGGGTAGAGATATCAGACAAACTGAAAATCAGCCATGAAACATGGAGCTGAGAGGCTGGAATGTAGAACATAAATGGGAGGCATATCAAGTGATGACTGTCACTCCAGGTGAAGTGCACAGGGGTCAGAAAAGAATGAGGGGATGGTAAAATGATGGTGGGATTCATAAAGGCCCCGGAGTGAAGATGGCATCCAGACCTGGCTTTGAAGGATGGCCAGGATTTGGACTGAATGTAAATTTCAAATGGAAAGAAGAATGAGCAGTTATAAAAACAGGAAAATTCTGGGACAAATAGAGGAGAATAAGGAAACTAGCAGAGGGAGTAGAAAAATACTATGACTCTGGAGGCGCCTAGGCTCATGAGAAAGGGAAATGAAATATAAAATTAGAGAGTGAAACCGGGACCAGCAGATAGGAGGGGTGGAGTGTTGTGGGGTTTGCATTCAAGGTCAAGGAGTTTCGTCTTTCTGTGATGAACTCTGCAGGCCATTGAACAAGATAAGATCACTTGCTAGTGAACTTTTGAAAGCTGAAGGGTCAGTACTGTATGTGATGCATTGGAAGAGTTACAGACTTAGAATAAGGAAATGAATTAGGAAGCTTGCAGGACGCAGGTCGTGACAGTCTGAGCAGGCTACAGTAGCAGCACTGGAAAAGGAGAGGGAGAGCCCAGAGGGACAGACTTCACAGGGTGTGACAACGATGACAGCTATGCTTTCAGGGCACCTACCACACACCAGGTGCTGCCAAGCCTATCTGTATTACCTCTAGTCAACCCACACAGCTACCTCATGAGAGAGGCATTGGTGATTTCCCATTTTACAGATGAAAACATGGAGGGAATGAAAGTTTAAAGAATGTGCCCAAAGGCTCAGAGCACAGCCAGAGTCTTCATATTATGTTGCCTCTTGAATGTGCAGACCTAAAGGAAAGAAAACTATTGTCCTGATTCACAAGGACATATGGAAATAACCTGAGTAGTTCTGAAGCGTAACAAAGCTATCCAAGCCTTGTCCAGGCACAAGGCCACAGGCAGAATTTCTACATGTTCAGGTCACTACTGCTCCCTCTGCCTGCAAACATGCCCAAGTAGGGCAAATGCCTGGCTTTCTCTTTCCCAGGGTTTCTTCCTAGGAGAACCTTAGGTCTCTGCAGACATGATTCTGTCCATACCCTACAGCTTTCTGGAAACTGGAGTTTTCCACACAACTCCACTGTTTGTAATGCCTTAGGTAAGACAGTATTGAATTGGTTATCACTGGGTTTTCCATATCAAAGTGAAGGCAGCCTGAGGGTACAGCACATAAATGCAGTCATCTGGGGTGGCCTCTCACAGCCATCCTTTGCAACACTTCTGGTACTTTCTCTTGTTTGTCTCCTCTGCCAAGGCTGATATTCAAAACAAGTGTTTGGAGGCAGTGTTTGGACATTTTCCTTTTTTTCTACCTCTCCCCATCTCAGGATTCTGATGAAGGTTTTATCAATGCTGCCCAACTCAACATTGCCTTCTTACACTTGATTAGTGAGCTATCAGAAGCTAATTTATCCAGACTGTCAACTCTTTAATACTTGACCATAATGTCAGCAAATTCTATCAGCATTCACATATTAACACTTCTCATCTCAGGAGACTTGCATTTGGGTGAGGTTGAAATAAAAGGTCACAAGCAGGGTCTGTTAGTGACTGGAGAGGATTAATTAACATTAGAAATAGCATTTTCTGTTGCATTATGGAGTAGGTTTCCTTGTGTTAATTTATAAGGACAGAAATTCAGTCCTTAACCTGATGCACTCAAGGGTTATTGAAACCAGCAGGCAGCCTAATGCATCCACAGAGACAGTAGGACAGTCTTTAATTGGGGGGTTAAAATAATTATTTAATTGTGGAATTATTAGCAACATTACCCTGAGACAAGGCTAATTATTTTGTTTGCTTTTAAAAAAAAATGATGAAGAAACAACTGAGAAATCCACAGAATGAAATGGCAAGTATCTAATTGGTAAGAGGGAATGCTCAACTCTGCAGTATTTAGGGTTTGGCAAGAGCATCTCACCCTACTCTTCAGAATTTCTGGGTTCAGCAAAACCCCAAGCATATTTTGACAACTGAATGTTTTTCTCTTTCATATTTAAGCCAGTATATACTTGAAAGAAAATCTGAATTCTTCTGTTTCTTATTTGTTTACACTCAACTCATCAACATGCTTTCTGAGAATTTGTTGATATTCAGAAATCTTTTTAATAGGGTCTCTTTATACTTTATACTCTCCTTCTTTAGACTCCAGGGCTGTGCTCCAGGCCAACTGCCATCATGATTTGGAGATTAAAGGTGTCAATTATAGCTTAAAACCCAGCGAACAGTTTTCCGTGAGAGATGCAAGATTTTTCTGTCTGCATTTGTCCTGAATACAGTAAAGTGGGGTATTTCTCAGTGTATCCTCTTTGGATTCAAAGAGCCCTTGCATCTTTTGGTCTCATCTCACCAATTTCCAGGGCTTACAGAGAAAAAACTAGAGTTATTTCAGGTGCTTTGATGCTTTGGACAAATGCCAGAACTTGGTTCCACATCTACTCCTGAGAGCCTTGGGTAACCTGCCTGAACCTCTCATTTACAGATCAGATGTTATTTCTCTGCAGACTCAAAGCAGAAAACATTTTCAAAAGTAAATTTGTTGCCCTTGCAGGATAGAAATGTGTCTCATAACAGGTGCAGAGCAGCAAGTCTTCCAGAGGATAAAACATTTTCTAGTTTTATTTTTAAAGTAGGGCCTGAAGTGGTGACACTTTTGTGGTTTGCTAATTACAAAATGCTGCAGTAGATGCCACAGTGTGAGTGAGCAGAGCACTAGTTCTGTATATGCCTTCCCCACCTCTCTTCTCACCTCCATTCCTAATGAATTAGAAGCCACCATCCTAATTCTTCCCTATAAAAGCTATAAGAGCAAACTGTTTAACTGCTCTTCATTTGATTGCATTATTTAACATAAAAAAGAATTTATCCTTGCAAAAGTAGCCGGAGCCTTTCAGAAGCTGGTAGTGTATCGCCAGTGCCTCTGCAGAACACCTCGATTGGTTTATTCCTCAGAAGGAGAGGAAGCCAAAGAATTCCAGAGCCGTCCTGGGGCATTTCAGTTCAGGTGGGAGAGTCCACCGCATGCAGATTAACACCTTCAGGGGCCTCATTTATAATGATAGTGTCAACTTGATCACAGCTTGATGACTGGGGGCCATCTTTCCACAAGACATGAGACAAACCTGACTTTACCAGGCATGGGTGCACATCACCCAGTGATTTCTATTCTTTTCGTTCTTTATTATTTTTTCTTCCTATACCTTATAGTTGGAAGGATATTTGTCTACCAAGAAAAATACATTGCATTAATGAATATGATTATATTCTATGTTAAAGTAATTGAAGAATTAATCTAATCATAAGCATAATTAGCTGTCCTCATTATTGGATTGAAATGATATAATACAGAGAAGCAAAAAAATGTATAACTTTATTGAGCCCACTTGGATTTCAGAGAAGGAGAGATGAGGCCAAAGGTTTGAAGATGAGAGCAACAAAGAGGAGCAGAAAATGTCAAATCCAGAGGACACAAAACTCAGTGGATTGGCATTGTTTGCACATGGGTGAAAATGTGAAAGGGAGTTGAGCAACTAAATGCATGTTGGGGTAAAAGCAGATCCAGTGAAAGAGAGAGACTGGGAAAATGAGGAGCAACACGGCAAGAGTTGTTTTCCCCAAGCTGCTAAGGCTTCTGCTTCCTCAATTGTCCTAGTTCCTCCATGACCTGTGGAGTAGTCAGAGTGCAGCCAATTTATTCTCCAACTCTCTTGTGAACCATTTTAATTCTTTTTCCAGTAAGACATGTCATAAAAAAATAGCTTTCTTAAAATTGCAATATTTAAAAAAAATTTAGCCCTCACACAGTACAGAATTATATAAAAGTCAAATCCTGCCTTGTCCCTTCCCCCATCTTCACCTCCCTAACACAAAGTTCATTTCTTTAATGAGTTTGATACATGTCCTTATAAATACTTTCTTGATGGACATGAACATATAGGTAGTTCTATGCTGCATAATGATGATGTGTCAGTCAACAGACAACGTAAACATGGTGACCCCTTAAAAGTATATTGCCTAGTGATATAATCGTCTTAGTCCGTGCAGTGACACTCTATGATGTCTACATTATTAATTAAACAACATGATTCCCATAATTGACACACAAGTATTATGTACAAAGATGTATACATTTGTTTGTATACTCTAATATAAATATTATCACACTATTTGCTGAATCTTTTCCAGCTCAGTGACATATTTGCAGTTCATAATGTATCATATACCTGTTTTTCATCAGTGTTTGGATCTTCTTCATCCTGTTTAATAGTTGTACAGTATTCCCATTCTATAGTGTTATAATTATTCTTGCACTGATAGATATGTTGTTTTAAAAATTTTGTCTGTTATACAATGTTACAACCCTTTTGTTCATATTTGCCTGTCTTTTACTTGTAACTAGACTAGCTAACTTGAAGTGGAAGGGTCTATGCATTCCTATACTCTTTCATTGATCTGTCCATACCTGTGCTAATACCATATAACAACTACACTATATTTTAACATCTTGTAGGGCAATTCTCTCCCTACAGTAACCTTTTTCAAAATGCCTTTGTTATTTATACACATTTTCTCTTCCAAATGAATTTTAGAATTGACTTGTCAATTTCAATCTTTAAAATCTTATTGGGCTTACATCACATTTAATTAATTTGGGAAGACTTCCCATCCATGAGCATGTTTTTCTAATCAACTTCAATTTTATGTATTCAGAACAGTTTAATCATTTCTTTTTATGGATCTTCTATACTTCCTGCTGAGTTTCATGCCAGATATATTTTATTATTTTTGTGACTATTATGAATGAATTCTCTTTTCAAGAGATGTTCTATAATTGATTGTTGTGGGTCAGTAGAAGAATATTGCTAATTTAAAAAACAATCTTTGAGTGCTTTGATAAAAATCTCTAATAGTTTTTATTAGATTGGCCTCTCATAAGTTTGTTGTTGGCCGTGGTTGCTTGTTGTTTTGAGGGTATTTTTTGCATTTACTTTCAAGAATAATGGTTTTGTCCCTTACTAATATTTTCTTTCTTTTTTTGATCCCACCTCACTAATAAGAATCAATGTGAATTTTTATTCTTGCTATATTTTGAAGAGTAACTCTCTTACCTGCTTTTGACAAAATGCATCTAATATTTTACCTTTAAGTATGGGTCTACTAGCAATTTATGATAGGTACTCTTTATCAAATTAAGGAATTTTTATTTTCTTTCCAACTTGCTAAGAAGAGGTTCTGTTTTATTTTGTTTAATATAAGAAGAAGGTGGATTTCATGGTTTTTCTATATTTTCCTGAAAAATCAACAATTTCATCTGGATTATGATTGTTGACATTGTTATACATAGCACTTTCAAATACACTTTAGATCTTTGTAATTACAGTCCTTTTAACATTTCAAAAATTTTTATGGTTTTATCTTTTCTCTTAGACTGCTGAACCTTTGCTTATTTTTTTGGTTTAAGGAATTAACCTTTGATCCATAAAATCTTTTTTTGCTTATTTCCTACTTTATTAATTTTTTTTGGTTTGGAATATTTTGTAAATTATCACTTCCATTGAAGATGGTCAGTGAATATACAATTTCTACTCTAAGGAATGGGCTGATGCTCTTTCTGTGGCCCAAAATATGATGTATTAATTTTTTGGATGCTTATAACAAAAAGACATTAGTACTTCACTGACTTGAAAGTTTGCCACATGTATCTTTCAATCAATCATCATTCATAGTCTATTTTTCATAGTTTTATTTGCTTTCTCTGTGGAAGGAAGGAAAGGCAAAATACAAAGTATTGGAACCCCCAACTCCAGTCTCAGATGCCCTTGGTTTTGAAATCCAACTTTTCTACTTCCTCATTGTTGAAATTTTGGCATGTTACCGACTCTGTTTTATCATTTTACAGATACGAAAATATAGTTAGAATTTTAATTTTTGTACTTTTATGTTGTCAATTTCTGCTACTTTATTTGGGTTTGCTTTATCATTTCTTTACTAGTTCTTTCATAATTTGAAAACTTAATTTACACGTTCCTTTATTTTTCTTGTTTTCTAATCCATGAATTTAAAGCTATAAATATTCCCATGGGTACTGTTTTGTCCATAACCAAAAAAGTTTAAAATGGGATACTGTATTTATCATTTACTTCTATTTGTAATTCATTTCATTTCTACTTTAAATATTTTTTGGAGGGTAACATTTGAAATACATTCTCCTCTTATAAGGAGCACTCAACCACTGAGCCACATCCCCAGCCCTATTTTGTATTTTATTTAGAGTCAGGTCTCACTGAGTTCCTTAGCGCCTCGCTGTTGCTGAGGCTGGCTTGAACTCTTGATCCTCCTGCCTCAGCCTCCCAAGCCGCTGGGATTACAGGCATACACCACCTTGCCAGGCCTACTTTAAATCTTTTTAACCAAATCATTTTAAATTTCCCAGTAGCCAAATTATATTTGCTCTATTTTTATTGCTATCCTCTGATTTTTATTATATTACGTGAGAAATTTTAAAATAGGGACTATACCCTTGGGGGATTTTAAAATTCTTTAAAAATTCTTGGCTAATGACTGACTGAGTTTTACATGTGCCATACACAATGTATGAAAGGCATGTGTAGACTCCCTTCAGGATGAGGTGTGAACCTGTATGTGTGGTTGAAGTAGTTTTTTTTTTTTTTTCCTTAAAGTATTTGTCCTTTTGATCTTTGATCTCTGAGAGAAGCTGCTTTGTCTTGCCTCATGCTGTCTGACTCAATTTCTATTTTCTTTGTAGTAACTATTGTTTTCTGTATGTTTCCATTTGCCTGATGTCTTCTTTCCCATTACTTTGAGACTTTCTATAACATTTGAAATACATTCTCCTCTTTCAAAGAGGATTTATATACTCAATCTGGGTTTTAGGAATTGCACTGAAAGATTTAAGATGAAGAAACAACAGTCGTCTTCTCTCTTTGCTGCCCTCTTCTTTTAACTTGTTTAGCTCTGGTAGGTACTACCCTAATTAATATGTCTCTGTGGCCATTTATTGATTTGTCAGTAGCTGTTCTTATTTGTGCAACTATAATAGAAAAGAATTGGACACTCCCAGAATCATAGTACAGACACTCCTCTGTACTCTCCTGTTCTATCAATATAATTGCACTTCTGTGAGTCAACAATGTTTATACTATTCTGAATATAGAAATTTTTGAATTTGCAAAACCAAGTATATCCTTTGATTATATATCCTTTCCTATATATTTTCCTTAAATCTCTTATTACCTTTTACTCTTTCCTATACTACTCACCATTACATTCTCAAGTCCTTTCAAATGACTCTTTCAGAGTATTTTCTATTCCCAAAAGCAATATTTATTTTCTCTCCCAGAGTACTCTCTGCTTCTGCTCCAGTAAATAATAACAATAAATTGAAACCACAGTGAAATATACACATATCAATCACAGTATTCATATTTTTTTAATAGTGATAACACCAAATGCTGGCAAGAGTTTGGAAAAACTGCATCACTAATACATTGCTAGTGGGAATGTAACTGGTACAGCCACTCTGGGAAGGCCTTGGCAATTTCTTAATTAACTAAACATACAACTACCACACCTACCATTTCTAACACTGAGTATTTATCCCAGAAAAATGCAAATTTATATTCCTACAAAACCCTCTATTACAAATGTTTATAGCAGCTTTATGTCTAACAGTCAAGAGTTAGAAACAATCGAGTTGTCCTTCAATCGATGATGCTTACACAAGCTGTGATCCATCCTCACTGTAGAATACTAGCCAGCAATAAAAAGAAACAAACTATATATACAACAACCTGGATGAATCTTCAGAGAATAATATTGAGTGGAAAAGCTAATCCCTAAAGGCTACATACTCTATGACTCCATTTATGTAAGGCTGTTGAAATGACAAAATTACTAAAGTAGAAAACATATCAGTGGTTGCCTGGAGGAGGAAATGGGGAAGGAAGTAGGTATGTGTTACTACCATTCTTGTCTTCTAGCTAAGGCTGTATTTTAAAACACCTTGTTAGCCTTTTGAGGGATTTGGAGAGAAAAAGGGGAGGTACGCATGTGTGTCAGTTTGGCGTCTTGATGCAATCTTCAAGTCACTTTTCCTTCTTAGGCAGACTATATGCTCAGAAATCATGACCTAATGCAAATATTAGCCCAAGTCAACACACTTGTGAAAGCATATATGTTTTCTAAAAATTATGTAAGTCACCAAGAGACAAACATGAAACTGAGTTCTTATATCAGCTGGTAAAGGATTAGTCCTGACACTGATTTCTTCTTCCTGTTATATTTGGAAAATCAAAGACCCATAATGTAACAGAAATTTTGGAATATGAGCGTTTTTACCTAAAGTGAGAGTTCCTTGAAGGCAGAAGTCTTGACTTTTTCATTTTCATGTTTTCTTTCTACCTGCTACATTCCAGTGGCACTGGACTTCTTTCTGTTCTTAAATAAGATCCTCCTCCACAGGCCCCTTGCCCATGAGGATCCTTGCACTGGAAACACTGCCTCCCACTCGCCTGCCACTGATAGCCCAGGTCTCCATTAAGAGTTATTTCTTTAAAGAAACATTTCTAAGTATCTACTATAAGCCAGATCCTATAACCTATAATACTATACATTATAAATTTATAATTTGTAGAATTATGAATTCTGGTATACTCTTCACTTTTTCTTCAAAGTAGTGTTTACAGCTTGTACACATCTGTTTATTTATGTGATATATTTTAAAATCTAAACATATTTCTTTATTATAGAACTTCTTAGTCTTTTCTATCTGGTATATGTAATAAAATACCTTCCCAATGTAATTTGGCTACTGCTGGATTTCATGAGAAAAATGTTTCATGGAGCCCTGACAATACTTATACCCAGAATTCTCAAACTGAGTTGCCCATTAGAATCACCGAAGACCCATGCCAGAGCTCCTTTAACCTAATCTGAGTCTTTATAGAGTTGGGGCCCAAACAAGATATCTTTTCAAGAGTGATTAAGTGATTTTAATCTATAGTGAAGCTGAAAATATGTGTCTCACTGGACTATAAGCTCCATGTGGGCAGGGACCTTTTGTTCATTTCTGTACTCCCAATACTAGGAAGGGCCCCCAAAGTATATAAAAGTACTAAATTAATTATTTTTTCATTAAAAATTTAGTGATACCTATTATATAGCAGGCTGTATCCTAGAATTGGGATATAACCATAACCAAACAGACAAAAAAAATCTCCCTGTAGAATTTACATTTCATGAAGAAACACATATCAAGGGGTTACTACCTAGAAGGCCATGTTCTAATGATTTTTCTATATAGTAATCCACTTAATCCTCACAACAAACCTTTGGCAATATTATCACTCCCAAATTATGCTTAGGGAAACTGTGCAAGGATGCACATCCTTAGTGCAAGGATGTTAAGAAATTTGCCCAAGGTCATATGACAAGTAGGTGGCACAGCAGAGAAGTGGACCTAGTCAGAGTTGCTCTGGAGCCCATGCTGTGATCACCGTGCAGTCCTGGGCTGTAAAACTTCTCTGAATGAATTAACAAACAGATGCATGAATCAGTCTTTGACTCACCCACAGTCTAGCGAAGTGTCTAGTTCCTAAAGGCAAGCCATCAAGTCCAAGCTCCCATTTTCTACTTCCACATGTCCTTTAGAGGGAGTCTGCCAGCCTGAGCTTGGACACCTCTGCTCTCAGGGTATGCACCACTCTGTAAGGGAATCTTTGCCATCATGAAATAGGAGTTTCTCACCCTTTCGACTCATGCCCTTCATTTCAAAATCAGGTTAGCTGAGTCATGGATAAAATAAACACACTGTGGACACAATGAACACACTATAGGAATTCCTAGTCTCCCGCATATTTAATAGAGTATGGAAAAATTTAATAATCAACTAAAATAAATAAACAACTGTTAAGATGACTTACAGTCTGGCCTCTAAGCAGACTCGGGGTCTATCCAGGTTCCTCAGTCTCAGGACAATCTCCTTTTGCTCCAGAATGTAGATCCAGCATTAATGTCAGGAGTTAAAGGACCCATATTTCAGAAAGACTGTTATACGATTTATTGAGTATCCTGGTATGACCAACCTCATGCTGAGTCCTTCTATGCATGAAAACTTCCCCATAACTTTTCATGGATTTTAGCTCTGATCCCCAGATCACATCGAGAAGATCTCCTAGCCAGCAGCTCTTCAAATGTTTGAAAATTGCTATCACATACCTCCTTTCCTTTCTTAGGTCATTCTGCTCCACACTATAGATAGCCCCTGTTCCTTTCATATGGCATGGTTTCTGACTGACTTCATCATGGCTTCTTCACATGGAACTTTTATGTACTGTGACTCTTCCTTCTAAGGTGGGGCTCACAGTTGAACACAATCTGCTCATGGCCTACGTGTCACTGAGAGCAACAAGACTGAGTCGTCATTCTTTAGGACACAACACCCTTCAAGTAATACATCAGATGTTTGTCTTATCCAACATTTCTGTAGGAAAAAGTCCAGGAGAAAGTTTAGCACTAACCTTATCTTTGGACATGGTCTTGCATTCCTCCAAGCCTCCTTGTCTACCTAGTAAACTCCTCATCACCCTTCAGAACTTTGCAGGGACACTGCCTCTTCTTGAAGCCTTCACTGGTTTCCACCTCTCACCTAGAGCCAGTTAGTGCATCCTCTGTAACACTTGTGTCTATTTTCATCGAGCACATGGAGCACTACATTTATCTGCATGCCTGGCTATATAGGCAACATGAGTGCAAACAGAAATTGTGTCCTTTTAACTTTCATCTTCATAATACGCAGAGCCTAGCAAATTGTTGAAACAAACTAAATTCTAGAAAAAAAGAACCTCAAAAGCAAAAGCTCTATGTAAAGACAGACAGGAAAACAAGAATAGGTATTATTTGTTGTTAATCAACAAGCCTATGAGTGGACTTTAGGTAGGTCCTGCAGGCACAGAGAAGATGCAATGATTTCTGCCATCAGGAAACATACAGTCAAGGGGCCATTTACTCATTCACTCACTCATTCATTCATTCATTCATTCATTCACCAGTCATTCACCAAACACTTTTGAAGTTCCTACCAGGTACTTTTCTAGTCACTATGAATACAGCAATCAGATAAATCATCTCAGTTCCTGCCTGATGGAATTCCTAGTCCAGCAGCCCAGGAACCTAACATTTAAGCCTCAGTTCCTTCACCAGTCAGCAAATAAGGGCTTGTCTGTCCACATCCACGTGACTTGAGAGGCAAGGGGTACACCACACTGAACAGGATAAACAGCCCAATTGCTTATGGAGTTTTGAGGCTAGCAGGGAAATCAAAACTCACCAAAATAATAATTCTCTTTGCAATATAAAGAACATAAAGTCTAAATTTGAGCCCCAAGTATTGAAGCTAGGGTTCTCAGCTGGCTTTGTCCTAAACTGTCTTTGAGTGAGCCTCACCTCACTTCCCTTTCCTTTATAAGTAGTCCACAGCTCTCTTCTCAGACCCCAGACCTGTCTTCAGCTTCATCCTGTACACTAGGCTGGCTGCCCCCAGCTCACTGTCTTCAACACATTCGCCACTGGAAAATTTCTGCAAATGTGACCACCTCGCCAACTGAGGAGAGCAACTTATTACTCCCTCCTCCCCACACACCCCTCTGGAACTTTGGAGCCATGAAGCCTCTTGGCAGAGAAGGAGGCCCACCCGACAGCTCTTTATTGCCATGCAACTGTGAGATTCCTCCCCACACTTCCTTCTGGGGACAAGTCAGCCTGCCAATGGGGATTTAACAGCAGAGCAGTGCACAGTGATGTGCCAATTCCCCCCGCAGCCCTCCAAACAGTTCCAGCCCCATTCCCACCTCCTACCACCATCCCCACCCCTGAACTGAACAAACTGCATCACTTACCCCCTGGGAGCCTGGCAGTTGCTGAGCCCAGACGCCTCAGGGGCTGGTGAGTTTCCAGTGGCCACAGGGGCAGGTGTCCACTCAAGACAGACACTGCCTCAAGCACGGCTCTGTCCATGACTGCCCGACTGGACATACAGCTGGCACTGTAGACGACGAGCCACTTTCCAGGCCACCTTCTCCCCACAGACATTTTTCTCTTGAATCCTTTTTGGCCAGACCCCTTTGCAGCATTATAGTTTGTCAATAGCCCGCGACTGCTTTCTAGAATTTCTCTCCAGGAGAAAGTGTGTTTTTCTAAGAAATAGGTGTTCTAGCCTTTTGCCTGACTTCATGTGAGAGCTGAAAAATGAAATGAAAATAATCACCCTCAAGTCTGGGAGCTGAGGGGCCTCTCCACTCCCTGAAGAGTGCTTCCTTTTGCAAGGTGGGAAGTGGGGGTGGTCTTCTGTGTTGTTTTGATAAAACTTTTCCAATTATAAAAATAATGCAGGTCCCTTGGATCAGACAATTTCCAGCAGAACACAGAAGCCACACTTGGCTTGAATTTTGAGGAAATTTTAAGGAAGGGAAGATTGACAGAAAGGTGAGCAGGGTTAGTGATGGACAAGGAACATGGAAGCACACAGGACTAGCTACACTGGGTAGCTGTTACCACCTCTATGCTTAAAGAGGAGGGGGTGGGGGAGACCAATCAGGAGCTGCCATGTGAAAAGCTGACCACAGCCAGACCAAGGCATTGTTGAGCCAACCGTTCACCTTAGGGCAAGGGGATTAGAAGATGTAGCCACAGACAGCCTACAGACGACACTTAGGGGACAGAGGAGGTCATAAAAAGAGTTCTGACGTGAAAAGACAAGCAATTCTGGAGGATACATGGAAAAAACAGTATAATAATTATAGACATTGCAAAAAGCAGAAAATTTAAAACAAGGAAAAAGAATCACCCTTAGTTTTAGATCTGAAAGAAATATACTCCTTGAAGGAATATTGGTATTTCTGATGTGTTTATAACAAAGTTGAGGTCACAAATATAATAATAATAACGAACATTCATTAAACCCATACCAAATGTCAGGCTTTGAGTCAGGGCTTTAAGAGCATGGTTTCTTGCAAACCTCACACAGCCCTATGGGGTAGGTACTAGTATTGCCCTCTCCTGATGAAAGAAGAATCTAAAACAGACTAGAACTTGCTGGAAGTCCTATAGCCAGTATATGCTGCAGTCAAATTTAACTCTAGTCACTAATTCCAGAGACTCTACTCAATGATTGCACTACCCCACCAGCTTTACCCAGCTCTTCCACTGCACATCAGCATCCCCATGTTATGAGTTTTACACTGAAGCATTTTTAATCCATATATAATGTTATATGGAACATATCAATATGTATTTCATTCTTTCTCAGTTGTTGGTTGTTCAAGCTGCTTCCCATTCTTTCATGATTATAAATGCCACTGCCATGTACATCTCTGTATTTAGAGTTTTTTGTGCATTTTAGAATATTTCTTTAAACGCAGATCCCTGGCTTGATTTTTCTCTAGTTTTGAGTCACAAAGTTGCAGATAGTTAAATGTGGGATGGGAAACAACATAAAAACTCTATTTGACAACTCCACCCTCAAAAATAAAAAATTATAATTTTATAAAATTATAAAATTAAACTTATACTCTTTAGACAATATAATAAGCCAAAGAGCTCAATTTTTAAATAAGAAATGGCAAATAAATAGGTGAAGATCCATCACTCCTAACTAGTCCAACAGCCTCATGCTAAATGGGAAACATTCCATAAACACTGAGGACAGGACACATAGGAAGTGCTGCCTCAACAAATGTCATTGCGTCTCTTCTATCTCACCCAACCATTTCAACATCTTTGATTACTTCACCATCAACAGGAACAATTCATAATGAAACTTGGGTCAGACTTTATACTGCCAAAGAAGAGCCATCCAATGACAAAGAAAGGATTGGGCAGCTCTATAAAGTGCTTTAAATTCTAAAACTGTGCACTTGCTTGAGAAAAATTCATCCCACTCTTCAGTACAATAACCAATGAACCACTCAAGGAAATGAGAAGAACTCTGCTTAAAGAGGTCTAGCATCATTGGCAACTGTCAAAATCTTGATTTGCCCCTACAGAGTGCTGACTACAGCCTGGTAGAAACTAAATAAGATGACACAATGCCCCTGGGTGCCCATGACCCACAAAGGTTGGCATCATTGCTAACTTTGGTAACAGTTGGATCTGCACTAGGGAGGGCCTTATCCAGAACAAGGAGCCCAGCCAGTAAGTGAGGAAGCTCTTATGCTAGTCCTGTATTCTAATTAGCTAGATGACCTCCTGGGCAAGTCATGTGTCCTCTATAAGCTTCAGTTCTCTAAAGAAATAAGGGAATAAAACTAGACCAGTGGTTTTCAAACAGATCCATGGAAACGCGGGTCTCCATGGAGATGCCACAGGGACAGCATGGGGTAGGAAAGAAGCAGATGTAGAAGATGTTACAGAATCCACAGATGAAATTAGGTTTTCCTATTATATTCTCTCAAGGCCCCATGGAGGTTCCTCTCAGAGTCCTTTTCCCATTTTGTAATTTCATCTTTATCTATTTATTAATTGCCTAGTATGTTTTTCTCTCTAGACTGTATTCCCCATAAGGACAGGGACTGTTCCTATTTAGTTCACCATTATTAATGCAATAAGTAGCACAGTGCCTGGCACATAATACATGATTATTTGTTGAATGAATGTGTAAACTCACACCTTTCATTTCTGACCCCTAGAGATGCTTGTAAATTTGGAGATGGTGAATTTCAGTGAAGTATACCTGATGTTTTCCTCATCTTTTCCTTATTAAACCAAATGAAAAGAACTGTCTCTGATTTCTAACTCAGCCCTGAAACATTAGTAACTGTTTGACCTTGGGTACAGAGGTCACAACTTCTTTGAGCTTTTGTTTCCTGGTCTATAAAACAAGTTGACATTTGATCTCTCAGATCTCCCACTGTTACATTCCATGATTTCATGATTTCATCCCTTCTCAATCTAAAGGTTAAATAAAGCTGATGGCCCTGCCTAGATTTAGAACTCAACAGCATACAACCTATTATCATGAACAATCTCTCTGATGAAGACAGACACTCCAAGGATATCCAAAATACTCTGAGAGCCGTGATCATGAATTTGCAAAGACTAAGAAGCATTCTGTCACTCTGCCACCTTGTTAGCCATTGTGGTCTTGGTAAACATTCCATTCCCTCTGAGCCTCAGTTTCTTCATGTATAAAATAAGGATAGTTGTATCCATTTAAGCTGCTCCATGTGATGCTATGATCAAAACAAATGATACAACATATGTTAAATTATAATGTGCTATAAAAATCTAAATTGATGCTATCCTTATCATTATTAGATTAACATAAAGGTAATGTCATTAATACATTATAAGGCCAAAATAATTAAACAGTGCAGCACTGGTACATAATAGACCAATGAATTAGGAGGGAAAATCCATAAGTAGTTTCAAATAAAGGATTTTTGTATGAGATAAAAGTGTTATCACATACCAGAAGGGAAAAAATGTACAACACAATAAGAAGACTACTGTATCAGTATCTGAACAATAAAATGAAATTAGATTTATGCCTCACAGATTACTAGGATAAATTATAAAGGGACCACAGATTACAGTGTCAAAATAAAATAAAACATGAATGTTCTACAAGACAACATGGAAGACATTTTGTAAAATTAGAGTAGGAGAGACTTTTTTAACCATGATTCAAAAGCTAGAATAAAATCAACTTTTAAAAATTTAAGTTTTCAGTAGAAACAAGTATAAATGAAGATTTTTTAGGTCAAATTTTTATATGGTACAGGCTGGCTCATTTAAAAAAAAATACATACCTAGCTCTTGAAATCTATTGAAAACAAATGAGGAAAGGATATTTCAGAGAGAAGAAAATACTAATGGTCCCTAAGTGTATAAAAAGATGTTAAAAGCTGGGCACAGTGGCACATACCTGTCATCCCAGCTGAGGCAGCAGGATCACTTGATCCCAGGAGTTCAAAACTAGCTAGGGCAACATAGTTTGCCCCTATCTGAAAAATTCAAATTATCTTATTATAAAAGAAATGAAATTTAAAACTAACCCAATACATCAATTTTCATATTCACAACAAAAACTTCAAGAGTTTAATACATACTCCATAAATCAGGCTCTAGGAAATAGTCAATTTCATAGAACGTTGGTAGAAGTAAAGATTTTTATGACCCTTATGGAAGGCAGTTTGTCAATACCCATCAAAAGTAGAAGGACAAATAGCTTTTGACCTGATAATTTAAATTAGGGCAAACTGATGTCCACAAAAACTGTAAGAATTTTAAACATAAATTATATCACACGCAGTTCATAAGAGTAAAACATGAAAATGTAGACTATCTCTCCATTAAAATGTGTTAACTAAATTGTCATACACATTCAAACAAAGCACATTTAAAAAAAAAAAGCATGTGAAATGCTGTCATTAATCCATATGGAAGCATTTGGTCATGATTCGATTCTTAAAGATTTCCCACAAGCCTATGTGCTAAAGGCTTGGTCTCTGGTCTGTAGTGCTCTTGGGAGGTGGTAGAACTTGTAGGAGGTGGGGCCTAGTAGAAGGATGTTAGGTCACTAGGAACATGCCCTTGAAGGAGATACTGGGACCCTGGACCCTTCTTCAGCAGTCTTCCTTCTACGTGTTCCACCATGTGTACTGTGTTTCCATAGGTACAAAGCAACAGAGCCAAGCAGCCATGGACTGAAAACTCTTAAAAACTGTAAGACAAAATAAACATTTCCCCTTTAGAAGTTGTTTTTCTTAGGTATTTTGTCACGGCAACGAAGAGCTGATTTATATAAAGCTGATCTCCAAAATATATTGTTTAAAAAAAAGTTTGGGGGGTGTGTGTGTGTGTATGTGTATGTGTGTGTTATCTTGGGTAAAATGGGAAGAGAGATCTATATTCCTATCTGTTTGAATATTCTTAGTCTGAAAACATATATGAGACACTAAAAGCAGTGAATGGGCCTGGTCGCATGGCAAACCTGAGAACTGAGAAGATGAAAGACAAGAAATTAAAGGAGACTATATAAGTGTTTACAGTTTTCAGGTTTTGAACCATGTGAATCTATTCAAAACATTCAATTTAATAAAAAGATCAAAGTAAAAATAAAGTTTGAAGCTTCTAGAGGAAACTGAGCGAGGAAAGAGGAAAAGGCAATGGAAAAAGCCATATTAGACAGAAGACTACCATAAAGGAATCTTCTTTAAAGATGACATAAGGGAGTCCACAAGGCAAGGCCAAACAGAGAGATACTTTCCACCCGCTGCCCAGAGGTAGAAAGTAAGTGTTCAAGCTTGTGCCTGAAAGAAGACAGAAAGAGAACAACATTTTCTGTAAATCTCCAGTGTTTTTCCTGTTTTGACAAACAGAAGAAAACAATACAGTAAGCCAAATGGGCAAATACTTAGAATCTTTCAGGGAGAAAGAAAATCTGTTGCTATCACTTCTGTTACCATAGTGGATGAATTTCATGGAGCAGGCTCTCATACTAAATGAAATAATAAATTTCTCCAAAGGAGTCTTTTGTAGTGCTTATTTAAGCTATCAGGAAAGTGAAGAGTCTTAAATGACAAGAGTGTTTACATATTTAATTTTTGTGTAACATTAGAACCATAAAAGCTCTCTCTTTAAGATGGGGAATATATGACACATGCAGTTAATTTCCACATTAAATTATTGAATGAAAAATACACATATTATCCACTGCGACTCCAGGATTAGGTCAGGTCAAATTTTATTGCTTTTGGCCAAGGGCTTTTGTAAGACTTACAAGGCTAAGAGCAGGTACAGCATGATCTTTGGTATAAGTTATAGACTTCGAATGAGATTCTGAGTGGGAAAATACTTCGCATTTCAGAGGTAATTTCATGAAAGTCATCATGAGCTCAGCACAACACCCTGTTGATTTAACTGGAACTTTATAAGATCACTTTAGCTCTGGTTTCTGAAACTGCCAAGGTTTATGTATCCACCTGACAATAAATAAGCAACTTTTCTAGATTGATCTGAAATGGATGCTAATTTGAATTGGCCCCAAGCAGTTTCTGGCATGAGAATAGATAAATATGGCAAGGGAAAAGAAGGAGAAAAAATATGGGTGATTCTGTAGCTCAGAGTTTCCAAAAATAAACATTTCATAGGCGAAAGGTATCTAAGAGTATCTGCCTTCAAACCAGACATGGGCATGGAACCCAGAAACGGTTTGATTATTCTCTCAGAGCAAATGAAATTGGTGTCTGATAAAAATAGTCCATCAAACCAGGTATTTTGAACAAAGTGCTGTCCCTTACATTGTTCTGAGAGAAATGTAGTAGAAGTAACAGCAGCAATCACAGGAAACATTTGTTGAGCCCTTACTATGTGTCAGCTGAATGTTTTATACGTATTATCCCACTTAATCCTCTCAACAGTCTTATTAGGTAGATCTAATCTTATCTTCATTTTTTCAGATGAGGAAATTGAGGCAAAGAGATATTAAGTCACTCAAGTGTAACAGCTAATACATGGCAAAGCCAGAATACATATTCCCCCAGCTCGTGCTTATAACATCAAGTTTGACCTCCAAAAGCTAACACATCCAGGTTTTTATTGTTCTATAGTGAGTCAGGGCTTACCAATGATCAACAGATTCTTTGTATTTGATTATGGCTTCTTAAACATAGGCTCAAATTGAGGGGAATCCAACCACTTCCAGTTTAGAACCACCAAAATATTGAAATACTAAAGTTAAAATACAGAAGAGTTTTTAACACTATTACAAAGAGTTTCTGGCTATATTAACTATAGATCAGTTCCATCATCAGTTCCATACTTCTTTATTAGAAATAGCCTGAAATAATCTTAGAATAAGATTTCAATCCAATTTCTAGATATTTTCTTTATCAACGATAATTAGTGATTTTTAATATAAACTTTAAAGAAGAGCATTTTATTAAGCACAAATAGCTAAGTATATGAATTTTTTATATTTATCCATCATAATATTCAGTGTCTCTTTGAAATTTATTAAACATGTTTATCTCCTTATGCCTGTTTGTTAACCATATTATCTCTATTTCTTTTCTTTGAGATACTCTTATTAAACCTGAGCTTCTATTATGAATTAACATAGGCATAAATTGCTGGCAATGGGTTAGGATCATAATACCTATGAGAATGGGAGCATCTTTTATGTGGACCCACCAGGGATCTCCTAGTAAGGGAGGAAGGGAACAGTCAGATTCTTTATTGTCAGAAACTATATCCAACAGACAAATATTATGAAAAAGAAAGAGAGAAGAGGGTCAGAGATACTACAGTTAGATTATTGAGTTAACAGAAGCTTTAATTTCAGTTCTCTATTTCAAAATTATTGACAACAGGTACAAAATAGAGAAATATGGTATGTCTATGATGACAGCATCCTTCCTGGTTGCGAAGGTAACCAGCTTAGAAGATTCTGGGAAGATGGTGAAATCAATACAAAAACAAAAGTTCCTCCTTCCCCCCTTAAACAGGATTTGACTGCAAGGATTAAAAATGACTAATAGCTGGGAATTGGGAAGAAGTCATGAGATCATGTTACTTAGAAACACAAAATGGTACATGCTTTTAAGATTCTAAGTTTGAATCTTAAAATTTATTTCTTCATCCTATGAGACTCCAAGGAAGCAGCTGGATTGCAATAACCTTAAAATCTCATCCAAGGACAGTGTGAGCTTACAGGAAGATGAGGTAGATGTACTTTTCCCTATTCTTTCTGTTAAATGCTACTAGAAACACCAGACATTGTATATAAAAAAAGCCTACAAGGACTCTGAAAGGTGAAGAAAAGCAAGCAGAGCATCTAGGGACTTCAGGACATAAGAACTACTCACACAGGTGGTTTCCCAGATTGGGAGCTGAAGATACCTCTTATGAATCTCATTTATTTAAATATATGTTCCTATGATATTTAAATAAACCCTGATCACTGTTGAGTAATGAGGGAAACTCTTCAGAAGTTCACTAGGATCTCTTTCGATATTCAAATAGCCTCATGACCCTTGCTCCTCATTAAGCCAAGTTATTCTCAGACAGCTTGATCACAATCCTATTATGCCTAATACTTAATAGTAATAATCACATTATGCCTAATTTTTTCTGAAACATGAGCTTAATAAAGGAAGATCAGGTACTATTTTTTAAATCTATATATTTTGTGTATACTTTATAATTTATATATTTCATATTTTTAAATATATATATTTTAATTGTTGATGGACCTTTATTTTATTCATTTATTTATATGCAGTGCTGAGAATTGAACCCAGTGCCTCATGCATGCTAGGCAAGTGTTCTACCACTGAACCCCAACCCCAGCCCAAGGTATTATTTTTTAAACACAAGCAATCACAGTTCCCTTCCTCATTTATGTGACTTAGTTCCCAGTTCCTCTACTCAGTAGCTGTGTGACTTTTAGCAATTTCCTTTATCCCTCTGGCCTCAGTTTCTTCTAAAATAGGAAAGCAATGTGTCTACTATCTTCAGAGTCATAAAAATGGATCCACAATTACTTAAATAATATATAAGTTTTTAAAAATAACTGAGAGTACACTAACCATTAAGCAAGAAGAAGGCCAGGCCAATTTTGAGAATTGAAACCTCAAATGACAGACTTTCTATTTTCTTTGCACTGGGTTATAATGAAGAACCTTGGAGAATTCTTCCAAGTCCATGTTCTTTTTGTTGTCCAAGGAGTTAAGTCTTAAGATAATTTGTCATACACAAGGGGGGATGAGCCTGGAGACTTCATCTTTTCTACATGACTTGAATCAGAAGATACTCTTTTTGCTTAGTTGGGGGAACCCAATTTCTGGCAACTTCTATATGAGTGGTTTTCAATTGGATAATTCTAATTGCCTAATACAAATTGTCTGCCAGAAGTTTCTCAGGATTTTCAGAGAAAATTACTTGATCATAATTATTAAATGGTTTCTAGAGGTATCCTTTTAAATGATATTTCATCCCATTATTTTCAAATAATTTTATTCTTCCATATTTAAATAGTCAAATATATTTTGACACTGTGATGCTAAATTCTTTGTTATTTGGTAAGGAATTTGCAAAACCAAAGAATGTCTTTGTGCAGGTTTTATGTTCTTCAAGATTAGAGGATAAAGATTAGGCCTAATAGACCTTTTGCTCAATTTATCTCATCTGATTCTAGAAAATCCCAAACCAATAAAAGTTAACAAAAGAATGGAGATTTTTTAAATGATCTTAAGAGATGATCTTCCATTTTAAAACAGTAAGAATAATTCAGAGTGATGAAAGGGGTAAAATAAAAAATAGAGCATAAGTCAATTTTGGACACAGTTTGGTTTAAAATGTGATGAGATCTTAAAAAGCAAGAATAAAATCATAAAACATTAAGAGTGATAAAATACATATGATAAATAATAAAAGAAACCCCAGGATTCAGCAGCATAATGAAAGAAAAGCACTTATCACCTGGTCTATTCTATTCCTTTAAAACAGAGAAGACTGAGACTCAGAAAGACAAAGGGACTTTCTCAAACTCACAAAATGACCTGGCAGAGCCAGGACAAAAGCCCAAGACTTCTGACTCATAATTATTTTCTTTATATCATGCTATTTACCAAGTAAAAAGTAATGGAAACCACAGAGAGGTCTGAAGCCTACCCTGGGAACTTCAAGGGTTAATGTGCCTTGCCTATGATTTCAGCAATTTGTAGAATGGGGGTGAGATTTCTTGAGTTTACAGAAGTTGAAATTCTCAGCAAGAGAACTTTGGTTCCACTCTTATCTCCAAGGGATTAGGGTAACATACTCATGTGAAGGGTATCTTAAGCCCTTGCTACTTCGATTGGCTTTAGAGGTTCACACCTCAGCCCTCAGATTCCTGCATTTCTAACTGGATGGATACTGGGAACAAACCCACCAGGTCAGACTCTCCAGGCAGTCGGCCATCCCCAGTCAGTAGTCCTGGTCATGATGCTAAGTAATCTAAGAATCTGATTTTGCTCTTCATGTAGATAAACCAACTTTAAGCATAACAGCTTTATGTGGCAATGATTATATGGATCTAAACTCTTTAGCACACAATCTTTTAATAACCTCACCCCAAGCTCCTTTCCACTCCATCTGCTACCACTTACCATCCTGCATGTGTTGGCCAAAACTTCAGAGCAGTTGGCCTTACCTTGGTGAGCTATCATCTAATCTCATGCCTTTGTGCCACTGCCTATACTGTTCCTTCTGCAGAGTATTTCTTTCCCACCTCTCACCAACAGTTAGATTAAATCAATAAATGTCTGCATGGATGAATGAATGGATGAAAAATGAATGACACAATGAATAAATACAATTTGAGGAGCACTAGAAAAACCTGCCTCTCTTAAAGTAATACCAGTATCCATTCAAAAAATAAAATTAAACCTCAATTATTTAAGTTGCCTCAACTTCCTTGTGGTTGACATCAGTCTGGTGAAAATCACCTATGAGGTATACAGCAATGAGTTTAAATAATGGTTGTGATTCTGAAGTTAGAGTAGTGAGGTTAGCAGAATATTTCCTTTGTTTTTAATATTATGAGGAACTCAAGATTATACATATCATATCCCCATCATTCACTTATGCTCTAATATACTTTCTTATGTACAAGAGAATGGTGTACTTGGGAGTAGGTAATTGTGCATAATTCTGAATACATAAATAGGACTTCAGTATATACGGGATCTCATGGTGCATTATGTGTGCTTCAGGGAGAAAAGGCTGGCAAACACTGTAGTTGAAATTAATACTACATTGCTTCTTCTGAATCCCTATTTTAAATTGAATATAAATTTGGAAAACAAATAATCAATTAACTAAAATAAATGAAAGTAAATAACCTCAAGCATGCCTTTATGCTTTACCATGGCTCAGAGTTTTATGCAAAGTAATTTATCATTGGATGCATCTTAGCTTTTAATTAGGAGTTTAACTTTCCCCTGTGATGGCTGAGTTCAGACTTTTGATAACAGAAGTCAGCAAGATAATTTTGGAAGCTTGGCACAATGGTACAAGTTTCTAGGCTCAGTTAGAGGAAGGGGATGTCCTATTGAGGAACATGTAAGCATTGAGCATAGCTAATTTAGGTTCTGGGTGAAGTAATGCTTATTCTGGGTACAAGGAAAAAAGAGAGACAGACCCAGGAAAAGAAAGTCAGGAAGCCCCAGTGACGCATATTAACTGTCTCATAACTGTCCTCTCATTCATTCATCTG
The DNA here is from genome assembly GCA_020662805.1 of Glaucomys volans. Classification (NCBI taxonomy): domain Eukaryota; kingdom Metazoa; phylum Chordata; class Mammalia; order Rodentia; family Sciuridae; genus Glaucomys; species Glaucomys volans. The sequence goes on along the minus strand of JAJEJO010000518.1, from coordinate 193,198 downwards.
AGGCCTATTTGATGAGGAAGGCACCATCCCAAGAAAATGGCAGTTAGCATCTTGGCTGATCCTAAACTATCCATTCAATTATCAATGGATTAATCTACTAATGGGGTCAGAGCCCACATGATCCAATCACTTCCTTAAAACCCAGCCTCCGGACATTGTTGCATTGGGGACCAAGTTTCCAACATGTGAGTTTTGGGGGGCCATTCCAGATCTGAATCATAACATCCTGTATATTGTACCTGTAATTTCAGGCCTTTTATAGACTTCCTGAAACCAAACTTTTTAAATTTTGTTCAGGTCCATTAACTCCAGGTTAAGGACCTCCAGGTTAAGGACCTCCAGGTTAAGGACCAACACCTCCTGTGTTCAGTTAACATTGGCAGACTCTTTCAAAATTCATTAAGGATTTTTCATATCATCACATTACTTAATAACCCAATTAATCAAGTACCATCTTACTTAACATAACATCACCCCAATTCATCAGAATGTGTTCTTTCTTTTTATGTACATGGGAACTATCTGGAAAGCAACTCAAAAACTGACGACTAGATACCCGTGACAAGCAAGTCAAGGGGGAATTCAACTTTCTGCAGTGTTTCTGTTTTTCCCATGTGTGATGTCGTTTATTGGACTTTTTTTAAAAACTACTTTCAAACCTGAATTTTTATCCCTCTTAATGGGTAAAATAAGTATGCTTAGAAAAATGAAATATTCCCAATGTCTTCCAAAAATGAAAGCTTCTCTTACACAAATTCATATATAATATTAAAAACATTTATGTCCTAATATTAGCTGGGGAACTCATGGACAAATCATATATTTTTGGAACAAATTTCTCTGCAACATCACTATAGCACACCTTGACAACATGTAGTACTTCTATCAGTAACAATTACATGTTTCTTGGGTCTCCTTGCCCTTTTACTTGTAATTGTTTTCAGTAGGCTTATAGGACCATATAGTTTTATACTAGATTTTTTATACACTAAATAATAAAATAAATATACTTTTACTTCTTCATTTTCCAAGGCCAGGAAGCATTTACCCAAACCTCCTACCCCTCACACACACATTTTCAACAGTTCATTCTTTTTTTATGCTAATAAAACTTTTTAAAAACTAAGTAATCAGTATTCAATGTTTACAAATGTGTTTTGAAAATTAAAACCCTGTATAAGGGATGTTCATTATTTTTTATCTTAAGACTTAAAGAAATAAAAAATGGCAATGACTTTTATAAAGAGATGAAGATGGTGAACATCTTAATGAAACATTGCCATTCAAAATGACCTGAAATAAACTATTGAGTGGTGAACATTAAGTTGCCTGAATTTTGATTTCATCCTTGACCCAACACCAATAGGTTTTTAAATTTCTATTTTGAAATGAAGAGTCTGTGCCCTAAAGGAGATGGCCAGAGCAGCATAACTAACCTTTTTTAGCTTCTGCCTGGAATCTAGCTGTTGGTTTCATCTTCTGCTAGTGCTCAATGGCAGGTGTTGCAAAGGTGAACTTCAAATAGAGTCCTCCACCAGTTTCCCAAAATGGAGACAAACATGTGCTGGGTCTGCAATTGCAGTTGTCCAGGTCTCCAGAGGCCTGCCCCTGCCCCAGGAGGGTGAAAGCAACAGTTGGTCCATGCCTCAGAGCCCACCGGGGATTACCATGAGCACAACAGCAGTGGATGATATGGTCCAAACTTCTGTCAACACCATCCAGTAATTACCAAGAGGAGATTGATTCATCTTGGTGATCAAGTTGAAGTAAAAGAATAGAAAAAAAATGTGTTTAGAAAGCTCACTGCTCTTGAGTATGCCAGATCTTCATGGGAAATCTAGGTTATCTCTGCACAATGTCAGTGGTAAATGAGCTGGGCAGATCACTCCAACTATTCTACACCACAGGTTCTTCAGAAAATAGAGACTTGAGGCCTTGTATCACAGAAGCATGTAGAGGAATTGATGTCAGAGGTACAGCTGAGTCATGATACCTAACCTGACCAGCTATTAGGGAAGTCACTGGAACAGTCTGAGAATCAGCTTCCTGATTTAAAATACAGGAGTAAGAAAGACAGAGCTTATAAGATTTAACTGTATCCAGTATTCCTCCTTACACCAACACCAGTCATCAGACTAAAATATTAATTTATCAATCTCCCTCCCCTGGTCATAAACCTTCCCAGGCTTGCAATGAGAGAAATACCAGCCCTTAGTACTGCATGAAAAGCCCTTCTCACATCAGCCTACCCCTCAGTCTCCACATTTTGCTTTTCTCCTATAAAACATCCTTCTTTTACCTAATCATGCCCAACTCTTTCAACTCTCTTTCAAATCACCATGGAGCTGCCTGGAATACTCCTCTGTATGATAAAATTCTGCACAATCTTCAAAATTCAAACTAAAAGTTATCTTCTCTTATCCCATTGTCCATCCCCAACATGTTGGTCCTTGGAACTTCAACAAAACTTTGCTCCCATGCCTGCTATAGGAAGCATTCATTTTATTGTAATTACCTTTATTTTTATCCATCTGACTGGTGCACTGTGAGTCCTTATAGGGCAAAGATAATGTCTTATTGGCATTTTACATCTACAGCCCCATCCCCTTGCACTGTGCCCTCAGTCTTAAAGATGCTTAGGAAAAACCCTGACTTCATATGTAGAAATATGAGTACACAAAGGTGTTTTTAAACGAGACGGTGTCATTAAAATGTGTTAGAATTCCTCAGTGTCCATGGAGGATTTGTTCTAAGATCCCCTTGGCTTCCAAAATCTGTGAATGCTCAAATACCTAATAAAAGATAGCATAGTATTTGCACACAACCTATGCACATCTTTCAGTATATTTTAAATCATCTCTAGGTTACTTGTAATACCTAATGCAAGATAGATTCTATGTAAATAGTTATTATACTATATTTTTTAGGGAATAGTGGACTAGAAAAAAAAAGCATTTCCATGCCCAGTATAGATGCTTTTTTAAAAAAATATATTTTTGATTCTCAGTTGTTTGAATCCACTGGTGCAAAACCCACAGAAAATTACTGTTACTGCAGGTGGAGAATCTGAACCTAAGGAGAACTTAGTCCCGGAGCTTTGTACTTGAAGGAACTGGCATTGCAAACCTTCTAAATCTGAATTCTACAGATTTTCCCAGGGCCCTTCCAGGAAGTAGGTAGGTACACCAAAGGGCAAGCCCCGTTAGGGTTATAAGGCATAAAGTTCTTCCCTGCATTGTGGGACTGAAATGGTCCATAGAACTAACTACCCTCAGACTTTCTCCAAATCAAAATTTACAAACCCATGTACCTCCATGGTTACAGTGACAGTTTTCTTTCTCTTTGGATATCTGTAGAAGTCTCATTAAACTGTCCGAGTTAGAGATACTGGATGTGGAACCCTGACCCTCCCATTCATTCTCAGTAGACATGGACAATGCACTCAGTCTGGTTACGCCTGTGACCTCACTCTACGTTGACAAAAATGCATAATAGGATTGTTATGAAAAATCAAAAAGAAAAATGTGGAAGAAAATATTACAAACCAAATAAGTTACATAATTGTAAGTTACTACTCCAGTAATGAAGAAGAAAAATAGACTATTATCAGCCCCAGTCTCACCTTTCTCAGTTTTGTATTTCCCGTGTCTCTCTCTTGGATTTCCAGCAAGGAACCATGGAATGGATGTACATATGACTGGGCTTGGGTCTGCCTTTGCCTAAAGGCATATTTCCTCCCATCCCTAATAAGGCTGATCTAGTTCCTCTCTGCAAAGGGAAAACTTTTGTGGGGGAAATAACAGTTTCAGCAGCCCCAGTGGTAACAGACCATTTCTTTGATCTCCTGCCACTATCTGAGTGTTGTTTTCAAAGTTATTTAAGGATGAAAGCATCCCCCCCAAATTCTACTGTCAAAGGGGATTCAGTTCACCTCAAATCCAACCAACTTTGAGGTTTTGAATGTGTAAAATTGAGATGGCGACAGCTACATAAATATTAAATGAGCAACGAGATGTCAGTGTTTTTATTACTATTTGCAACTGAACTTTGAGTAAAGTTGAGACCAGTTACATACACCTGGAGAGAAACCATGATTTTTGATATGACCACGATATTTGATTTGGAAATTTTTAAGTATACAGTGTTGCTAATAGCTCTTGGTTTAAATAAAATAAGTTGTTGAACTTCAGTATTCACTATCCCTGTGAGAGCTTGGGATGCCAAATATTTGGGTTTACATAAAAATTTGGCTCACAAATGCCTCAAGGAATAGGAAAAGCTGAGTTTGGATGTCAAGACAAGGAAGTCAAGACAGTTCACTCGTCATCACAAAGGTAGAGCTGATGATGATCCAGGTTCTCTTCACATCTCGCCTGGATCAAAGCACTAATATCTTTCTGGTCTCCCCACCTGTGTAGCCTTGCTTCTCTCCAATTTTTCTCTCATAAGCTATATAAGTGATCCTCTTAAAATTCAAATTTCTTCATATAATATCCAGAATTTAAAATTTTTCCAAGGTACATTCAAATAATATGACCCATCTTAGCATGACTCTGGGCTGCTGTCCCATCTCATCCCAGGTTAAAGTCACACTCCCATCTCACCTCATCTCTCCTTCTGTGTCCCATGCTGATCTTGCAGTTTCCAGACCCACTCACCATGATTCTGTGCGTTTGCACACACAGCGACCTCTTCCTGGAGCACCTTCTGCCACTCTTTTCCCAAGGCTGACCTACACATCCCTCAGGGTTCTGCTGGCTCCTAGCCTATCCAGAGGGATGCCTAACCTCCCATCCTCAGATTGCCCCATCCTGAGCCTATACCATCCATAGCACTTATCATATTTTAATCTTGCATTGACTTGTCTCTCTCCCCCATTGGACTGTAATTCTCTGGAGCGTAAGAATCAGGCTTTAATCATATTTATACCTCTAGAACTTTCCAGTGTCTGGTCCCTAGTGGAGTGTCAGTCAAAATCTGACAAATCAATCAACCACTTAGCACTACATTTAAAGTCAAATTTGATTTCATATACCAAATGTGCCAGCAATTAGCTTGGCATTGGGTATTGGGCCAATAAACAGAAAATTAAATAAGTCCAATTGTCTTTATTTATTGAAAACCTATTATGTGTATTTCCTTCCAATAAGTCCACATAATTCTCTTTCCCACTGTCTATGGATCAAGTCCTTTACTCCCCCAAGATGTAGTTATTACATCTTGCCCTACCTTGGTTACAGTAAAGACTTCAAAATCTTTCCTCCATCCTCTTCCCAGTGGTGACCTCCTTTCAATGTTAAAAAACAGCAGTGCAATTTTTCTTTATCAGTTTTGAATGTGACAAAGTGTCTTTTATTAAATGAACAATTATATTCATTCATTTTGAACAACTTTATTGAGCAAGTACTATATGCAAGTTGTTGTCATGGCCCAAGATAAAAGCCATGCATAGATCAATCTGCCAGTTAAACAGATGAGCTTGAAAATGTTTAGCATTATACAGTAGAGGTCCAAACTACTGGTTCAAATGCATTTTGTGAATGTTAAAAATTTATAAATATCACAGATAAGCAGAAATGCACCAACAAAAGTCAACAAATAAAATAGCTATTACTTTAACACTAGCCCAAGAAAGTAATTAGTTCCTTCCAATAGCCCCTGCTAGGATATACATTGTACATTGTAATGTTTAACTCCTCAAAGAAACAAAAAGAAATAAAAAAAAGTTGCTTATAACATGAAGGTTTTCTTTGATCCCCTAAAACCTATTTGAGACACCCAAGAAAAGGACGTCCTTTGTGAATCTTACTTAGATTTGTGCCTTGACGTCAGCCAGTCTGACTATCCACAAGAAGCACAGGCTGAACCTCAGAGCAGAACACAAGGCCCCTCATCTCCTAGGAAGCTGTGAAAGGCATCTTCCTACCTTGATGGGAAAACCTAAAGATTGAATTTTTCAGGATCAATAAGGCACCTTGTTGAGTAATTTACAATAGAATGTGAAAACAAATACAGGAGTAAAGAGCCAGGAATAGTACATTCCCCTTAGTAAGACAGAGGGAAGAGGACAGTGGCTGGCTGTTCCCAAGGTGGTCTGGCTCCCTCCCTTCCTTCCTTTTTTCCTACTTATTTATATTCTCCTACAAATTCCTTTAGGTCTGGGTAATGTCTCCCACATTGGAGTTGTCTTGTTCCTGGGTCCCCCATCCAATCACTTACCTCAGGTTATTTGTCTCCAGAGGAAAGAGAAACAGGTGGAAAAGAAGATATGAGCCTCATTCAGAGCTGGGAGCGCTCAGGGCAGACTACTGGAAGGCAAAGGAGGAGGAAGACTTGGCATCAGGAAGTTTATAGAACATGAACTAGGCTCCAGTCATGGGCTAGCAATTTCTACCAGTTTTCTGTGACAGTTTACAATGCTGTTTTCTTGGCCATCATCATCACATGTAGCTGTCATGAAAACACAGAATATCTTCATGAGACTCACAGATAAGCAACTTTTTTTCACATAAGCAACTTTTTTTTTTATTTGTTTTTGTTTCTTTGAGGAGTTGAACATTACAATGTACAATGTATATCCTAGCAGGGGCTGTTGGAAGGAACTAATTACTTTCTTGGGCTAATGTTAAAGTAATAGCTATTTTATTTGTTGACTTTTGTTGATACCTTAATGTACTCCTACATTAGTACATTTCCCTGTTCTGCTCAGTGGTCACTGCCCCCAACCCTCTCTCCCTCTTGAAACCATAGCAAGGAAATCACAGTATTGGAGACAGCCTGGCCCTTGGGGAAAGGGGACAGAAGCACGAATTAGCGGCCCTGCCTTAAGTTCATAGAGCAGAAGTCTGATATTGCAAATACTTTCTGTAAGCTGTTTACAGCTGGATCTTTCTCTTGCTCCAAAGACCTCAAAAGAGCTGTTAATCCTTTTACTTTCTCTTCATGTGGAGTAATGAGTATGATAAGACAGAGAGGAGTTCAAATCCAAATTCTACATGCATGGGTTTTGTGGACTAAAGCTAATTATGTAAAAGTTTTGAGTCTCACTGTCTTCATCTGTAAAATGAGGAAAATTCTACCTACCATAAAGAATTGTTATGAAGAGTAAGTGAAGTATTTACAAGTAAAGCCCAATGCCCCAGTCAATAGCAGTAGATGTCTCCCAGCATCACCCGAAGATCATTAACTGATAGTTTCTTATGAACCATTACATGTTTTTAACTCAGGATTTTCTTTTTTTACCTCTTATTTTTCCTGACATTGCACACGTGCTGTATTTTAAAGGATAATCTATAAACTTTTATAACAATTGGAGCAATTTTATTAAGAATAATTGCCAGCCCCTCTTTGTTCATGATTTTTTCCATTATCAGAAAACACCTGGCCTAACTCTACATCTAGAAATATCCTTCACTGGGACACTTATGTTCCCACAGCCACTGTTGTCCGAGGATTGTGCTGGAATCCATGGCCTCTCCTTAAAATGTGCTCCCAGACAATGGAGTCCAGATGAGGCAGAAAAGATCCTATACACCTTTCTGTTTTGGGGGGTCCAGCTGGCAACAAGAGGATGGGGAAGTAACTGGCACTTTATTTGTTCAACAGCTATTTTCTGGAACTTTCTCTGTAGGAGGCACTATGTTGGCTACTGTGATAAATACAAAAATGATACAGACATGGAATCTGCCCTGAAGAACTTACAGGAAAGATGAAATGCTCATTTCACACAAATTTTCTGAATGCCAACAATGTGCAGCTCCTCTTCTAAGCCCTGGGGACATAGCAGGGGTGAAAAGCCCATGGAACATGTACTTTCTTAGGTAAACAAACTAACAAGACAATTGCAGATAATGAAAAATACTAAAAATAAAATAATTATGCTAGAGTGAGAAGCAGGAAGGAGCTTTGTAAAAATAGTGTGGTAAGTGTGAGAAACAGAAACTTCAGAAGAAACAAAAGAGGTAGAATGGAAAGAGAAGTGGGCCAGGTGTGGTGTCACACACCTGTTATCCCAGCCTTAGGAGGCTGAGGCAGGAGCACAATTTCAAGGCCAGCCTCAGCAAGATCTTATCTCAAAATTTTAAAAGGGATGCTGAATATTTTTTCATATATTTGTTCACCATTCATATTTCTTCTGCTGTGAAGTGCCTGTTCAGTTTCTTTGCCCATTTATTGATTGGGTGGTGGTGGTTGTTGCTGTTGTTGTTGTTGTTATTATTATCATCATCATTGTTATTATTGGTGTTGAGTTTTTTGAGTTCTTTATATATCCTGGAGATAAATGCTCTATCTGAGGTTCAGGTGGCAAAGATTTTCTCCCATTCTCTGGGCTCTCTCTTCACATTCTTGATTGCTTCCTTTGTTGTGAAGAAGATTTTTAGTTCAACACTGTCCATTTATTGATTCTTGATTTTACTTCTTGCACTTTAGGAGTCTTGTTGAGGAAGTCTGTTCCTAAGCCAACATGATGGAGTGCTGGGCTCACATTTTCTTCTAGTAGGCACAATGTTTCTGTTCTAACGCCTAAGTCCCTGATCTACTTGAGTTTTGTGCATGGTGAGAACAGGGGTTAAATTTCATTCTGCTTATGGATTTCCTATTTTCCCAGCACCATTTGTTGAAGAGGCTATTTTTTCTCCAATGTATGTCTATGGAGACTTTGTCTAATCTGAGATAACCAAATTTATGTGGGTTTGTCTCTGTGTCTTCTATTCTGTTCCATAGGTCTTCATGTCTTTTTTGGTGCCAATACCATGTTGTTTTTATTACCATAGCTCTGTAGTATAGTTTGAGGTCTGGTATTGTGATGCCTCCTGCTTCACTTTTCTCACTAAGGATTGCTTTGCTCTTGCTAATAATCTGTGGGCTCTTTGTGGCCAGGGACCATGTCCTTTGCCTCCTCACAAAATTCTGAGCCTCTTATTTTTCCAAATGATTTTTATGACTGCTTTTTCTATTTCTATGAAGAGTCATTGGAGTTTTAATAGGAATTACATTAAATCAGTATAGCACTTTTGGATTAGAGAAATGCAAATTAAAACTACACTGAGATTCCATCTCACTCCAGTCAGAATGGCAATTATCAAGAATAAAAGTAGTTGGTGAGGATGTGGGGGAAAAGGTACACTCATACATTGCTAGTGGGACTGCAAATTGGTGTAACCATTCTGGAAAGCAATCTGGAGATTCCTCAGAAAACTTGGAATAGAACCACCATTTGACCCAGTTATCCCACTCTTTTGGGGATTTAAGTCCCAAAGGACTTAAAATCAGCATACTACAGTGACACAGCCACATCAATGTTTATAGCAGCTCAATTCAGAATAGCTAAGCTATGGAACCAACCTAGGTGCTCTTCAAAAGCTAAAGGATAAAAAAAATGGTGGTATATATATACAATGGAATATTACTCAGACATAAAAAGAATGACTTCATGACTTGCCAGTACATGGATGGATCTGGAGACTATCATACTAAGTGAAATAAGCCAATCCCAAAAAAACAAAGATCAAATGTTCTCTTTGATATCAGATGCTACACACAATAAACGTAAGGTGGGGGGAAGAATAGAAGTTCAGTGAATTAGACAAAGGAGAATGAAAAGAAGGGAGGGGGATAGGAATAGGAAAGACACTAGAATGAATCTGACGTAACTTTCCTATGTTCATATATGCATACACAACTAGTGAAACTCCACATCATATACAACCATGACAAAATGAGATCCTAATTAGTATAAGTTATACTCCATGTGTGTACAATATGTTGAAAGTAGAGTATATTCAAGTAGGTTTTTGACAAGAGGAGATGAGACAGGCAAAGGAGAAGAGACAGGAAAATAACTTCAGTCTAAGATGGGCTTGATATCTCTAAACTTCCTGTCTTCATCTGTAAAAATACACTATAATATTAATCTGTGGGCTCTTTGTGGCCAGGGACCATGTCCTTTGCCTCCTCACAACCTTGCAACCTTGCTAATCAGTAATCTAAAATCATCATTTATGACAACATGGATGAACTTTGAGGCTATTTTGTGAAGTGAAATAAAATATTACATGACTCTTCTATACATGAAACCTAAAAAACAAGTTGGAAGCATAGAAGAAGGGAGTTAAATGGTGGCTACCAGAGGTAGCAGGGGGAAGGTGGGAGAATGGGAGATATGGGTCAAAGGGTACCAAGCTGCAGTTATGTAGGTGAACAAGTCCAGAGGTCAAACGTACAACATAAGGACTGTAGTTAGTAAGGTAACATATACTGGAAATTTAGTAAGAGAGTAGATTTTAGGTGTTCTACACACACACACACACACACACACACACACACAAGAAGGATAACTATTTGGGATGATGGATATGTCAATTGGCTTGAGTGTAGTAATTATCTCCCTGGTATATTAAAATGTCATATGTATACCTCAAATATATGCAATAAAAATTTTAAATGAAATAAAATATAATGGCAATGATAAAAAATCAACTCAATATGTATTTATTGGCCCACTATAAGCTATCACATGCGCTAATTACTGGGGACTATGGTGGTGCATAAGACAGATATGGTCACTATCCTCACAAAGTCACTGTCCTATAAATTAGAGACAATTGCACAAGTCTCTGATTTCTGTGCTACAAAGGAGCAGTCTTTGGTGCTTTGAGAGATATAACAAGGACCTAATGTTTTGGAGGTCAGAAGAAGACATCTGTGTAGAAGGGACATTTACATTGACTGCTGAAGGGAAAGGAAGAAATAATTAATGCAAGTCAGAAGGAAGGAGAAAGAGCATTTCCTGATGAAAAGAATGCATGAATTTTCTGAGAAAGAAAGGTGCCCAATATGTCTGAGGATCTAAAAGTCAGAGAAAGAAAACAATTAAGCTTGATGAAACTAAAGCTCAAAGGGTGGAGAAGGATGGAGGACTTCATCCCAGTCTCAGTAAGAAGTGATAGTTGAGTTGGGTTCAAGCAGACCTCACTTCAATTCCCAGTTCTGGCACCTTGGTTAAATGGGTAGAAATACTGAATGAATGATTTAGCCTGTCTTATAAGAATTATAAGAACAGATGATTAAATTATTTATTGTGGGGAAATAAGTGGTAAAATTATCTGTAAAAGATACTGGTAGAATTTCATGAAGTATTGGTTTTCCTTCCCTGAGCACAGGTTAAATGTAGAAAATCCTATGAAAGGAGACTCAGAAATTAAGTTAAATGTCCAGCAGGGTCCTTATCTTACACCTCACAGGGAACAAAAAGGAATGAGGAAAAGATTATCTCCCATCTACCAATGTCCACACACAAGTCAAACACAGTCTACCTGAGCCCTGGTTCCATACTTCTACAAAAGAAAGTGGAGTGGATGTTCCAAAGACAATATGGCATGGATCCTGTCCTCACTGAGTTTAATTAGTTCTTAAAGTTATAAGGGAGAAAACAGGATCTTTCAAATGGGTGTAGTAGGGGAATACAAGAAAAGCCAGATAGAGCGCCTTTCTTCAAAGGCATCTGGCAGGATGGCTGTGGTGTTTTAGCTTTTGCCCCTGAGGCTGGTAGATTTGATTCCATGAGTGCCCAACAGGACTGAGGAAGCTGGGAACTGGGCGCAAGTCTTGGACCTTCTGTGTATAAATCAAACAGCTTCTCACATGCTCCCCCTGCTCTGTGTCCTTTGGAAGTGTAAACTAGCTCTCGCCAGAGTTCTCTCCTTTGGACAGCAAGGGCATCACCCTGCTGAGAAAAAAAAGAAAAAAAAAATCCAGGACTCCCAGAAATCTATTCCAGGACAAGAGCTCTCGCCCCAGAAGCTGCTCCCTCTTCTCTGGAGAGCAGGGGTAGGGCAGCAGCCCAGCCTGCAGCTCTCTAATTGTCACTAGGTTTTGAGTCCCTCTTATTGCTCAGGTATATCAATTACAATCCTTAAAAGGCTTATACTTCTTTCATGAGCAAACATCATCCCAATAGTTTCTCAAAAAAAAAAAATGAATAACTAAACAAGTGACAATCTAGCTGGACACTTACAATTCAAGGACATGGCAGTATTCCAAGGGAAAAGAAAACAAGGAGGAATTCATCTTAATTAGTGAACTATGTCCCTAGTTTCAGTTCACAGTGCCCTCAAACTACCTATTCATGAAGCCCAGATAATCATAAAATAAAATATTATAACAATGTATAACAATTAAATATTTCTATGCTTAATAAAATAATTACAGGGAAGCCCAGATAGTCCTGTTTAGGCTCTTCCATGCCATAAGGAGCACTGTTTTTGTTTGTTTGTTTAGTTTTTGAGACTGGGGATTGAACTCAGGGACACTCGCCACTGAGCCACATCCCCAGCCCTATTTTGTATTTTATTTAGAGATAGGGTCTCACTGAGTTGCTTAGAGCCTTGCTAAATTGCTGAGGCTGGTTTTGAACTCACGATCCTTCTGCAGGAGGGCTATTTTGGCATGCAGTCAACTTTCAGGTTCATCTTTCAGTCCCCAATTCTGCCCACCTGTTTGCTCAGTCAGATTCACAGATGCTTCCAGGCTGCTTCCTACAGCAGTATCTGAGCTAGCCCTGTCTTAGGCAAAAAGAAATGAAAAAAGGGAACCTGGACCCCTTGCTGCTCAGGGCCTGGGGCCTGGCCTCTGCTCAGACCTTAGCAGGGGACTGATTGGTAACCGACCTTCCACCCCAGATACCCTCATTATGTCACTCCTGACTCCTGAAGGAGTTTAAGTGCCTTGTTCTTGACTCCTGCTTGCAAAATGTTAACAAATTATGCCTGAGAAATCTACACCCCTCAGACACCATAACTTACAGGTCGGTATACATTGCTCTTCCAGAGTCTGCCTAAGTAATCACCTAGCATTTATCCAGTGATGAGACAGTAAATGCTTAGCCATCTCTGGGGTGGAAGGAATATATATATACACACACACACATATATACATATATATATATATATATATATAATACATATACAATACACACACATATATAAACACACATGCATCTAAGTCCACTACGAATAATAAAAATACAATATTTTGTTATTATTTGTAAATCTGTAAAATATACTCTTTATTATAAAATCCTTATAACCTATTGATTCTCCCAATCTGCTTTTATTTTTACTGAATTATTGAATCTGCAATCAACTTACAGCCACAATGAATGAATAAGTGTAATTTACATGTAAATGTTGATCAATATTTTTTATTTACTAAAAAGAAATAAAAATGAAGCAACAAAGACATATGTTGGAACTTCACTCATTTACTCATTGATCAGTGACATAAGCAATTTGTTGACTCAAATAATAGTTTTTGAATATTGGAAGAATATTTCCTCAATTTTTTGCAAGACTTAACTTTAGTCTATTATAATATTATAGAAAATTTTAACTTTAATCTGTATTATTAATATTTTCAGGGGATAAGAAAAGAATGGAGGAACTTTGGATTATGTAGCGGGAAATGAGGAGAGGGGAAGGGGCAGGGGAAGGAGAGATAGTGGAATGAGACAAACATCATTACATCATTACCCTATGTATATGTATATACAAATGGTGTGAATCTACATTGTGTACAACCATAGAAATGAAAAATTGTACCCCATTTGTGTACAATGAATCAAAATGTAGCCTGTAAAAATAAAAATAAATAAAATTTTAAAATAATAAAAATAATAAATAAAATTTCAAAATTAAAAATATATATTTTCTTCATCACTCTCTTAAGTCTAGACCAGTAGTCAGTAAATTTTTGTTGTAAAGAGCTAGAGAAAGGATAGAATAGGCTTAGTGGACCAAATAAAGTTTCTGTTACATATTCTGGGTGTGTGTGTGTGTGTGTGTGTATTGAATTTTGCTTTGATTTTACAATAATCCTTCAAAGATGCAAAACACAAAACCATCCTTAGCTTCTGAACCATAAAAATTCAGCTTTGGACCAGATTTAGCTCAGAATTGTAGTTTGCTGGTACTCAGTATAGATAGTTCATGAAATAATAAATCAAACTGTGATTTGTGCCATTTGCTGGCTTCTCTGCTGAAATATTCCCTCATGGCCAATTTTAAGACCCCAATGTAATGTCCCCGAACACAGACTGAGAAGGGAGTGTGGCAGTACACAGTGTATGCTGTTTCCAACATGTAGACACCATGGATGTCAATCACCTCAAAGGCATAAATAATAGTAAAGTGAAGTAACATAAGGAACAATGAGTTTTAAGTATTTCCTGCCTAATTTTATATAATTTTATTTAACTCCATGTTTATATAATTTAACTTTCAGTGATGGGTGTGTTGACAAAATTTCTGAAATTTTAATGATATAGGGATAACTACAGCATGTATCCATGCATCCCTTGTGAGGGTAGATATGGGGCAAGCTCTGCCTTCCCCCACCTCCCTGTTTGTGCTGCTTCTAAAATCTGCACTATCACACCACATAGTCTTAAAGATAACATGATATGTGAATTTTGTACTCTGAACTTTGTGATCAGTCTGCGACCTTCCTGATTCTTGGTTCAATGTTCTAAAAAGAAATTTAAAATCTACTAAGGAAAGTCTTATTTTAATAAAAATCCAAGGTAAAGGAAAAAAATTATTTCTGTGTGACCTGGGGTTTGAGGATTATTTATGCTTTCAGCACTTACATTAGTGTACATTATTTAGACTTTCTCATCCCAAAGCTATAGAAATCAGGACTGGGATATACTGTGGTAGAGCTCTTGCCTAGCATCCTCAAAGCCCTGGGTTTGTCCAGTACCACGAAATCAAACAAACAAAAACCCAAAACTACAAAAATCTGTCAAGGAAGTTCTATTTGCAGATACCCCTGGTTAAGTGTCCGAAGAAGTACATGAGAGGTGGAACTCCATGAATCTCACTGGAGACCTTAGGCTGCCGCAGCTGAGCTTCTGGAAGACTGGTATTCATTCAGCAAAAATTTCATGCCATCTTACTATACTATTCATATAGTAAGAAAAATAAAAATAATAACACCTTTCATTTAGAAATCCAAGGGGATCAAGGAAAAGAATAAATTTAAGTAAGAGCCATAATATAATAATTGTTAGGAGGGAAATTAAGAAGCAAATGATTCAGACTAGAGCAGACCTTTTTTGTGGCCTTTGTGATCTTTTTTTCAAAAGTCTGAACTCTTAGACATCTCTGATCCCTAACTGGATCTGTGTGTAACTTTCACAGGTCAAGCCAAGCCAAGAGAGTATGTAATAGATGTAGATAGGATCAGTTCATTTTTGTGGATGGCAGAATCTGACAATCAATAAGTAAATACTGCCTTCCAATTTCAACTTTGCTTTTAATCTCTTAGACGTATTAGGTGCAAGAAGGCTTTCCTAGTGTCAAAAAGAAAAAAAAGAAAAAGAAAAAAAAAAGCCTTTGGCCCTTCATTTAAATCATTGTTTTTCTAGGGAAATTTAATTTGGGAAAAAAATATTTTTCTAATTAACTGGATGGCTGTGTGCTATGCAAACAATAAAGATTCTTGTTTGAAAGTAACGCATGCCCCTACTCCTAGGACTACCAAGGGAATTTAAAATAAAAAATGCAAGCAGCTCCAACCTCGTATTTTGCCAGAGCTAAACAGAATTCCCAGCTCCAGAGTTTTCACGTCAGTTCCCAATTTAAAACCCACAAGTGTTGAGAGGGTTCATGCTGCAGCGAGACACCTCTTCTCATCTCTAGAATTGACTACATTTGATCTGTCTGGGTTTCTGGGCACGTCTTCCTTTCCTCTCTCTTCCTCCTGTGCTATGGTTGGCCTGAAAGGTTATAAACTGCACATTAAGATGGATCAGAAGAAGATTTCATAAAGCTCTAGTGCTGGGCTGGGCAGTCTAGCCAAATTCCATTCATTAGCTAAGGCGCCAGGGTGAGTGTGACCAGTAAGAATGCTGTTTTGGTTCCATCAAAGAGCTGATAGGAAATAGGAAATGCACTTTTATTTTTTTTTTGGTTTCTGAGAGGCACTATGGACAAATGAAGAGTATGGGATGCTGATTGTGGAAGCCAGGAATTAATCCCTATTTCAACCCCTGAGTAACTCAAGCAACTGCCATCTTCTTTTTGACTGTGTTTCTCTCAATTCTGACCCAGTTTTCTCACTCTTAATGTACCAATATTAAATTTCTATCTATCTTAAACTTTAAGCATTCTAAGGCCAAGAATCAAGTATTTAATTGAATGTGGTCCCATAAAACATAATACAGTATAGTAAATATTATTTTTATAGAAGTAAAGGACTTCAGGAGCACAAAACAGGTATATTTAATTAAATACTCTTGAGGAATTTATAGTTGATTTCACTAGGTCTTAAAGGATTACTAGAACTTCACCAAAGGTTGGAAGATGAGCAAAACACGCAAGGGCAGAAAAATACATGAAATAATCCGGTAATAGAAACTTTCAGAATAAAGACTTTCTTCTGGCAAATGGCAGATAGTAATAATAATGTAAAGCTGGAATCAGATATGAAGGTTCTTGCATGCCTTGTTAAGATTTTGTTTAATTCATAAAGCACCAATATACTGTGAGAAGACATTAGGTAGAGGGATGAAATAATTAGATCTGTATTTTTAAACTATAATTCAGACTATATTCAGATGATTGTATGTAAGGATGAAGAGACAAGCTGAAAAAATTAGAAAGCAAAATCAATACTTGCAATTATAAAGGCCTATTCTCAGGTTAGTACGGTAGGACAATGAAGAGGAAAACTTATAGCACATATTTTAGAAGTGGGAACTACTGGGTGTAGTCATCAACTGGTTGTGGACCTGGTTGGGTAATTAGGATATACGGAACTGCCATTAGTTACCACTGAGGAAACACTCTTGGCAAAGAGAAGTACTTACAGAATATTCAAATAGAGTATGAGACACTCAAGTGGAGATTTATAGAAGGAAGTAAGAGCTCAAGAGAGAGGCTAGACCTGGAATCACAGTTTTAAGACTTATAGAGACAAAAAAAAAAAAAAGATAAGGTCAACACCAAGGACAAGTACATGGAATGAAAACAAAA
Organism: Glaucomys volans; assembly: GCA_020662805.1. Taxonomy (NCBI): domain Eukaryota; kingdom Metazoa; phylum Chordata; class Mammalia; order Rodentia; family Sciuridae; genus Glaucomys; species Glaucomys volans. Next base: position 176,165 of record JAJEJO010000518.1, on the reverse strand, counting down.
ACAAAAAACAAGGAACATCACATCAAAGGGAAAGGAGAAAAGGAGGGCCAGAAAGAACCTAGAAAGAGGAAGTCTCAAAAAGGCAAAAGTAGAAGAGAGGATGTAACCAAGACAAAAGGCAAAGAAGGTTGCAAAACAACCAGGAGGCCAAAGGTGGCAGGATGTCTCAAAAAGAATCTGTTGCCAATCAAAGCACTAGAGATTTTAGAAGAGCAATTTCAGGAAATTGAGGAAAGCAAACTAGATTCTCAGGGACAGAAGGAGGAGCAACAGGGGATACGGGAACAGCAGCTCCAAATTAGAGGAATGAATGACCTAGAAGAAGAGCAGGATTTGGAGATGGCTTGGTTTGATTTTGAGGTCTTAAAGTGTCATAGAGAATATACCTTAAATCTCAAGGTCACTAGTTTGTCATCATGAAATCTAGAAACATTGAGGCTTGGCTTTCCATGCGATTTCAGCTTCTCAAACTCCTGCTTCATTGAACTTTGCCTTAAATCTCACTACATGTAAACAGTTACTTATGACATCTTTTTACCCATCACGCACAATTTATCTTTCCTGACCATGGCCTTTTCAACCAATGGAAGACATTAGGAAAGAACATGGTCTCACAGTAAAAGTGGGTGTTAGAATTTGGATGATTTAACTATGAATGAACCTTGGGGTGTCACCAGGGAAAAGCATTGAACAAAGGTCATCCCAAAACCCCAGATCCTAAGGCTGAAAAGAAGACCATGAAAAAGCTTGCAAGAAGGTATCAGGGAGGAAGAGGAAAAAGGGGAAGGGAGACATATAAGCTGTTGAAGGTGGAGGAAATGAAAGAAGGCTTTTTTATTTGGAATTAAAATGTCACTGGAACCTTGAAAGAACATGTTCAGTAGAGAAATGAAGCAGAAGCCAACCTTGGGAAGTGAAGTAGGCAATGTCCTGATGTACCCTTCACTTCTCATATACAATAAATGAATTGTCTTCTATATACAATGAACTGTTACATATTATGTGCCTGAGTGTGTGCATATATATTCATGAAAACACACACACACACACAATATGGTTTTAAATAGCAATGGCCTCATGGCAATACTATTCAGTCTTGCACCCCATCAGGATATTTCAGTCAAGGACAGATAAAATACATATCACCTGGTGACGTTGTAGCTGACTTAGTTTGTGAAAGTACACTCTATGATATTTACCAAAGAACAAAATTGCTTTCCAGGAGTGGTGGTATATGCCTATAATCTAAGCAACTGGAGAAGCTGAGGCAAGAGGATCACAAATGTAGGAGGCTGAGGCAGGAGGATCACTGAGTTCCTCAGCAACTTCATGAGACCCTAAGCAAGTTAGCAAGATATACCTCAAAATAAAAAATTAAAAGGGCTGGGAAAGTAGCTCAGTGGTAAAGCAACCCTGGATTCAATCCCCAGTACAAAAAAAAAAAGTAATTTGCCTAATGATATATTTCTGAGAACATATCCTGCTGTTCAGGATCATATAACTATAAATTATATTTCATGTTAAGAATATCACAAAAATATGCACATACTACTACAATAAAATATCCATAGAGGTTCAAAGAACTCATAAGGTATATTAATGACTATTGAATTATTGCTTTTTGGCTCCTCTTTTAAAAAATACTGGTAACCTTGGAAACACCCAGTATTCCAAGGAGGATTGTTAGATGTTCCAGTATAAGGAGAGCAGGGTGAACAATGTTTATGAAAAGGATTATATGCTAGAGTTTCTATGGTGCTTCTTGACATATGACTGAACTTCATTCTCTTTCTCTCCCTCCCTTCCCCCTAAACCCCCACAGTGGAATGGAGTATGTCTAAAGACTTTTCTCCCTTGGCTGGAGAAATCATCATGGATAACCTACAGATCCTGAGATGCACAATCACAGGACTTAAGCCGGTAATGTCCTCGTGGTAGGCTTGCCATTCTCTGTCACTGACATTTGTGCTGGGATGTTGGTAGCAAATGCCTACTCTGGAAGCAACAGCCAACACCCAGTCCTCTGGCAACAACTGCCACTCATTAAGTGTGATATGTCTGGTATCCATAATCTGAATTTCACAAAGGAGTGAGCAGACAGCATGAACCACTTTGTAAGCTGCCATGTTCTAAGGAGATCAGAAAAAGACTGGCCTCATGCAAGCCTTGAAAGCTGCTGCTTTCTGGATCACAGTCTAATCTTCAGGGGATCAAAGGCTCTGAGAGATCCAATTTTGACTCCCTGTCTGATGGTAAAAATAACAGCCCCATCTAGCCTCACCCCCACAACCTTAGTTGAGATCAGTCATCAATTGGAGTCACACAATTTCCTGAAAGATATCCTTTTCCCTTGATTAAAAAGAAAGAAAGAAAAACTGTCTAAATCTGCTTTCACAAAAAAGAAACTATATATGGTGGAGCTATGTTCCTCAGTAACCTAAACCAATTTAAACTGTGAATGAAAAACTGGCACAAACCATGCTTATTCACACAACCAGTGTAAACTCAAACATCATTTATGAAATTATGAACCATAAGAGCATGTGAAATACATACAAATAAAACCTCACAAATTAGTTCAAATTAAAACAAACCTTGTATTTCTTCAAATAATTACAATATAGAAGTTTTTACAAATCCTTTCTTTCAATCAAAATCTTTTTAAAGAAAAAAAATTAAACATTCTTTTTTTGTTCCATTCAAATAATATCTTAAGAACTTCACATGGGGGCCACAGAGGAACAATTATACTGTTATTTTCTTAAAGGTTAATCAATTAAAATTGTTATTTGCAAAATATAATCCTGAAACCCAGTATTTAAAAGGTGCATTAGGTTGCATCTTTTTAAGCTTTAGCCATCTTATTCTCATAGAATTCTTAGTGGTTGGGTCACCACGAAGAATCCTGACTTTTAGTCTTAATTGCATATCTATATCAGTGGCCAGAACTGTGGATTACTGGAGCAAACAAACCCCTGAGTGGGTGGCCCCCCTAGATGCTATCAGCAGAAGACTGATTCCAACCCCACGGCTCGCATGGTGGAAGACGGCCAGAAAGAACCCTAGGGAATTTCCATTGCTTAAAAGAAAAAGTGATATGGTGATAAAAATGGAAAACTCTCCATAGACAGTTTCTCTAATATCTGTACTAATTCCTACAGGGATTAAGTTTTTCCACTTGGCCATCCACTTCAGCAAGGCAGACACTATCCTAATCACATAAAAGCCTGGAAGTAGGTTTACACTTCCACATAATCCTTATAACCTTGGGATGCAAAGAAACCCATTTTCAGTGTTAAAAAATTAACTTCATAATACAGTAAGGCCAATATTATTAAATCTCTAGCAAAAAGTTCTACAAAGATATGCGATTTTTTAAGCTTCAAACAGCATTTTACAATTTTTTGCAAGCAATATTTCATTAAACTCTGGCTTCTCAAATGCTTCTTCGAGTCATTAGAAAAAAAAAAGAAAACCTCAAAGCAAAAAAGAAAACAAAAAATTTTAAAGCACTATCAACAAACAAAAACAATTCCTTAATTCTTAATGCCATAACAAACATTAAAGAATATAAGCTATTATTTTAATAATGGTTTTAAAATTGAAGTCAATCAAAGAGTTAATTTTAAAAATGTCTGAACAGCCAAGTAAAGGATGCTTATTGCAGCATTACTCATTGTGGGACAAAATGGAAACAATTCAAATGTCGACCAATAAGGGACTGGTTAAATAAATGACAGCATCTTCTCACAGTGAAGCCACTGAGATTAATGCACTAATCTGAAAAGATATTTATTATAGCTTGTTAATATCTAAAGTTGATCAGCTAAAGGGGTGATGGCTATTGCCTCTGGGGAGGAAAAAATAAGGAGAAAGAGGAAAGGGTGGAGGCCATTTTTTTTGGGTAAACCTTATAGAACTATGTGACTTTTAAAAATTAGTATATGGCCAGGTATGGTGGTGCATGCTTATAATCCCAGTGGCTCAGGAGGCTGAGGCAGTAGGATCACAAGTTCAAAGCCAGCCTTAGCAATTAAGAGAGGCCCTAAGCAATTTAGACCCTATCTCAAAATAAAACATTTAAAAAGGTCTGGGGATGTAGCTCAGTAGTTAAGAGCCCCTGGGTTCAATCCCCAGTACCAAATAAAATAAAATGAAATGAAAAATGTAAGTAAAAATTTAAAAATTGGTGTATAAACTCTGGAACTTGCATTTTGCCAAGTTGATGGCACATGCCTGTAGTGCCAGTGACTCAGAAGGCTGACATAGGAGAAATGCAAGGTCAGTGTCAGGCTCAGCAATTTAGCAAGACCTTATCGCAAAAAAATAAATAAATAAAAGGAGCTGGGGATGGGATTCAATCCCTAGTCCCCCCAAAATTAATTAATTAATTAATTACTCATTTTGAGGAGAGGGGTTAGGAAACACAATTATGACATTGCAATTTTGAAAATCAGAAAATATATAGAAATGAGGCACTTCACATATGGTTACTATAATCTATAATCATAGTGGTCAAGAAAAGACAAAGCATTGACAGTGGAGTTCAAAATGGATGAGCAAATTTATCAAACACAGGATTCTGCTTCTAAGGAAAAGAGTGATTGACTGAAATGCCTGATGCATTATTCTATTTCAATTCTTTGCAGGGTCAACAGTATTTTGTTCAGGTCTCGGCTTATAACATGAAAGGATGGGGACCAGCTCAGACCACAACACCAGCATGTGCTTCTCCTTCTAGTAGGTGCTGACTACTCTCCAGCCTGGCAGCAGGTTCCAACTCCAGCTCCCCCACCCCTTGATGCCCTGGCCATTCCCTCTCCCCCTGCTTGCAACCCACCAGACCTTCTCAGGGCAGCATGTGATCCACAATATGAATGATTCCTCTGCAGAAACACTCCTGGGACGGCAGCTCATTGGGTGAAAGGAGAGGGAATTTGGAGCCATAAAGACTGAACTTACTCCCCATATCATTTGTGCCTTCAAAATTAAACTCTCAAAGTCACAATTCAACACCTATAAAATGAGTCTAATCATATCCTTTCACAGGGCTGTTGTGGGGATGGAGAGATGGCACCATGGGAGCAGCTGACCCAGAGTACATACAGTTCATTTTAGCTCTTGTCTCCCCTTCTTTGCCCCTAGTGGACACATCATATCCATTTCTTAATAGAATGAAATCTAGTATTTTACTAATCTAACATTCTGACAGAAGAAAAAAACTTTCTTGCTAACAGGCTCTACAACAAATACAATCTGTATCATTTGTAGTGTTGGCTGAGAAACCCAGCAAAGTTCTCTTCTAATTACTTGAAGATTAGTTATTCATGCCTGGTATGTTTGGTGACTCTCTCTTAACCAGAAAAAAACAACTCCAGACAGACCATATAATACATTTTTCTCTGTAACAAGCCCAAAGCCCTGGATGTATTTTCATCTTTAAAAAAAAAAAGTCACTAATGTGATTGTTACAAATGGTATCATATGCTTCTTGTGAGAGTTCAAACTACTACATCCTTTATGGAACACAATTTCCCATAAGAAAATTTTCCCTTAAGAAAATCCATTTCCTTTTACCCCATAATCACACATTTAGGAATCTAACCCAAGAAAACAGAAATGTAGATAAACCATTATGTACAAAGATGGGTACTGCAAGCAGTGCATGATAATAGTGTGTGGTGAAGAAAATAAACATTCAATATTAATTTAATAGTTAAGTAAAATATGACATATACATATTCATATCATACTACAGAACCAGTCACTAAAAATGGTATTTCAAAAAAGCCATTCATCACATGAAAGAAATTTCTACCAAATTTTATGTAAAAATTATAATACAAAATGTGTAGGTTTTTTCTGTAACATTTGACCACTAATTCACCTATACTTAGGTAGAGTGTCTGTGACTCTTAATAACTATCAAAATTTAACAGTGGACATGTGGTTTATGGGATTATGGGCTCTTTTAGTTTCTTGTTTTATAGATGTATATATTTCTCAAGTTTTAGAGCAACACTTTATCCAAGATGAACTATGAATCAGGCAATATGTTAGGGCTTTCCTATCTCTCTCTTCAGCCTCATAGCAGTTCTTTATCCCCTTCCTTGTCCTATGGATAAGCACTATTATCACTGTCATCTGTATCACTACCAACATTACAGATAACCATCATAAAACTCAAAATATACAGGGCATCAACCTAAGTATTTTACATGGATTGATCCATTTTACTAGTAGGGAACTATTAGCACAGACACATACACACAGTCAGCCTTTGAATTGGGATTCAGAAATGATGTTCCTTTTTCTCAAGGTCTGAGCAAAGATTCAAACCTGAGTTGGTCAAGGCCCTGCTGTGTCTCCTGTGCTGTAATGACTACTGCCCAACTATCAGATAGACAAGCAGATTAAGGGCCAACCAAATAGCAGGACTATCACCTCTGGTGGATTCAAATAGCTGTACTGCTCATATGGGGTCAGAGAGCTCCAAGACCCCTGAGTCCACCTGAATTTGGCCACTTGATTACTCAAGTCTTATTCAGACATCTTTATTGTTGAAGATTTATCAGAAGCACAAACTGAGAACTGCAAGATGAAGATCCTAAGGGGGCCATTCCATGACTGGACAGCAGGGAGTGTGTATTATTGGAGATGGAGGGACCAAAAGTACATAAAAATACAAAAAATGCATATTGCAGTTGACCTGAAAGTGAAGCAGGAAGGAACTTACTCCAAATGCATACCCATGCAAATTTTGATCTGCATACAAATACATGAAGCTCAGGTTCAAATTTTATAAACTGAATATCTATTCAGATACCCTCTCTCATAGCACATTTGAAGAGCTCACTCCAGAATGACAAGAAAAGTTGTTCAGGACTCAGAGGAGTAATTTATTTGTTGATTATTAACAGATTAAATAGCAATGCTTTCTAAACTGGTATGTTTGATTAGTAGGGATAACTGGCAAAGAATTAAAATCCTAACATGTGGTAAGAGTTGCTGCAGACATGCCATATCACTTGGATAGAACAATACAGAAACACTCTCAATCTATTTATAAACAGAGTATGACATTGTGATGTAACATATATCAGTATTCAGATATTTATTAGAGGACAATGTATTCTAACATGACAGAGTAATTGGAAATTTGGTAATATGTTCCAGTAAGCTATAAAACTTTTTTTATATTTTTACAAAAGTCCTTAATGTGTTTTTATAGACCTATGTTATATGGTATGGTACATAATAAGAGAAAAGCACCCAGACAGGCTTGTCTGAGTTACGATCAGGAAAACCCTGATATGGCCAGTGAATGTAAGCTCTGCATTGTGTTGCAATTGAAGTGTCTCATTACCAGAACAGTGAACTGTATTATGTGGCACAATCTGCTCTTTTCTTACCATGCTAAGTTTATTCCTGTCAGGATCCTGATTTCTTAATATATTTTCAATTTTCTCCCTCATCCCTAAAGTCTCCTATTTTATGTAGTCATCAGAACCTTCCAAACATCTATTAGAAAAACTCATTCTTTCCAAAAACCTTGGCATCAAGTCCATTGCTCACTTGGGCTGCAATTTAGCATTAGCAATTTTCTAATGTATCATAAAATCATCAGATTGAGCTTGCCCCTTGATGTAATAGGGCTGAGCTGAAATAGCCAGACCCATTTTATCTTCCCCTGCACTGATGGCAGCATTAACACTCATTAGAAGGATTAGCATGTATGGGGCCATGTAGTAATTCAGCCACCCAGGAGTCTTACTCAAGGGAACCATCCTGCTTGTCTTGTGGTGAGCATTCAAATACATGTATCGAACTAAGGTAACAAACTCACAGTGGCCTTTGGGAATCCATGAGGGTAATGTTTATTCTCACTGTGCTCAGATGTGAGAGGCAATAGTCTAAAGGCTACTGGAAGTTATTTCCTCAAACTTTATCTAATTCCCAGTAAAAAACCCTTCCCTTTCCCAGCCTACCTGAACACCATCAAACTTCTAATCACAGTGCCTCACCCACAACATCAGGAGTGACAACTGTGCACCCAGGACAGTGCTCTACTTACACTTTTTCTTTTAGTTCTAAAAGATATTTTAGAAACTAACTTTGAAGGAGCAAAATGAGGCAGAGATTAAGTCATGTTCTTGCCCGCAGGAACAAAGAGTCTACAAAAATGTACAATTCCCTGTCTCCAAAGCTGACCACAGCTAAACCCCAGCACAAACTCCAACCTAGCCTCTGATCCTCTTTCCCAAAAGAAAAGAAAATGTACCTGGGATAATGAAATAAGCATGAGCACTCTCCAAAAGATCACTTTACTATGTTATACTCCAACAACATGCCACCAACACGCTCAGTAAGATAGGACTGAAACGGCTGTCTCTGGGCTTCAGTCTTCTGAAAGAATGGAGAGATGTATATGGGAGAGAATGGGAAGGAAGATGAGTTAAAAAATCTCTGAGGCCCCCTTCTTCATAGGTAGTATGATAGAGTAAAAAATGGTGTTTCCATAATGAATTGCCTTCCTTTACATTATTATTTACAGAATGCTTGTCATGTAATAGGCATTGTGCCAGAAACCTAATATACTTCTCATTTAATCCTCGTAAAAATCTCACAAAGTAGATACCATTCTCATTTTTCAAATTAAGGAGTAGTGGTCCTGTCAGTGTAACCAACTGGTCTGCAGACAACAAGATAGGAATGAGAGGAGCCAGGATTCACACTCGGGGGTATGAGACTCCAGAACCAATGTTTTCCTAAGAATACAGTTCTCCTGGGCCTTGGAGGGACCATGGCAGGATGCTTTTACTGAATTTTGACTGCCATGACATAGAACTGCCATAACTTTCTGAATGAGGAAGATCCCATATTTTAAACTAAATCTGTGGGAAGGGAATTTGAAACTTGTTTAGCTAGCATTTGAGCCCAAGATACACTCATGTCTTAACAGTTTTTTTCTAGGTAAGAGTGACCAGCCTTTTTAGAGAAAGCAATTCACCTAAGAATTGCTTTAAGTTGTTGCTTTTGACAAGCTCAGAAAGGAAAATGGGGGAGAGGGGGAAGGAAATACAAGAGAGAAGGGATGGACAATGAAATGACTGACCTGTTGAAAAAATTGAGAGTTGGAAGACAGCAGGATTACAATCTTGACATTAGTCCCATATGAGTTGTTACTCTTGATATCATTATAGCCAAATGGAATGAAAATAGAAGGGGGAGAAAAGTCTCAGTGGGTATTGCAATTTAAATTTGCCATGTAAGCTAATACTGTATATTCAAAGACTGAGCAGACAGGGTGGTTGGTGGCTCAGAGTATGTGCAGGGGGTGCTGTGCCAGCTAACCAAAGCAGACATTCATTAGAGCAAAATGTAGATTTCCATTTCTTGGCATCTGACATGGGCTCTTTCCTTGGAAAGAAATGTCAATTTGGCCCAAAGTGTGAAACCTACAATAAAAGCATTGGGACTGTGGATTTCATCTAGTCTGCACATTCCCACCCTTTCTTTCCTACTATGGAAATCCAGTTGAGACTTGGGGTGCTGAGTGGAGAAGTGGCAGGGAAAATGATTCAGATGTGGGATGCTAAAAAGAGTGGGGGGCTAGGATAGGAGAGATTGGACTCCCAAATTTCCTATTTTCTTTTGGTTTTCAATTGCCCTTTTTTCTTGCCCTAAAGCTGCCCAACACAAGAAACCAACCACAATTACTGTTTAGCTCAGGGCTCCGAACAATGGCAGCTTCCAACTACTTGGCTAGCTCGGGGTGTGCTGGGTGCTCATCCACAGAGCCTGTGGGTAGTATGAGCAAAACCCCAGCTCCTGAGGCAGGGCAGGGAAGAGGCCTTCCCTGCTTTAAAGTTTCACTGTTTGTTTCTTTTGTTCAATAGACTGGAAAGACTATGACGACAGAGAGCCCAGACACAAGGGACAGATCGAACTTTTGGAGAGTCTGCTGCAGCAGGTCCGAGCCCTTCATCAGCATCACAGTTGCCGGGGTAAGGATAAAAATCTGAGCTGGGCCATCAAGTGAGGTCTCAGTGGCGCCGGTAATTTTAGCAGTTTCCTAGCTGGGTCATACCTTCTCATTCATCAGGGAAAGAGAGATATTAATATTTGTACATCTGGAATCACTTTACAGCACTATCTTGCTTTAACCCTTCAGCAGAGACTTCCCTCTTCCTCCCTCCCTTCCTTTCTTTTTCCCTCTCCCTCTCTCCATACGAACAGTCTGAAAATAAACACAAGAAAAATAGCAGCTGCCCTACATTCCTTTCTCTTTGAATTGTCCCTTCCCAAGAATCCTCCATGGTGCTGGGTCTTTGGGGATACTGAGCCTCAAAATTTCCACCTTTAAGGGATTCCCTGAGCATCCCTGAGGGAGCTCAAATAATTATAAAGACAATCATAAGAAGTATTCAAATGTATTTATAATATAGTTTACAATGCAATTTCATAGTATCTCTTTTTCATTATCATTTTGGCAGTTATAGCTGAAGCTAAGTGACTTGCCCAAGGTCACCATGCCAGGAAAAGACAGAATCTGGACTCCAACCTGGGTTTTCTGATTCCAAGTTCAATCATCCTGCCACACCTCATTTCTTCAGTTTCCTAGCCTCACAGCATCCAGGACTGGATGCTGAACTTTTAATCTCTCCCTGAATTTTAGTGCTTCTCTGCACCACTGTGCAGGAGAAAGGCTGGCACACCTTCTACAGATCTAAGCCAACTGCACCCAGAGAATCTCTGAGATACTTTTAAGAGCCTCTCTACCACTTTGGTTGTTCAGCTGAGACATGGGCAAATTTCTGATCTATGCAAGGATTTGCAGAAGAGGCGCTTCATTTTATTTTGAGAATTGAAGTCTCCATAAAGTTTTCATTTTCCATCCTCCCTCGGCTCTCCAGACTCAGGGCACTGCTGGGCCAGGTGGGGGAGAACTCCACAGTTGAAACTAAGAGATGCTACACTAGCTTGTTTGCACTAGGTATAAATCATACTTAGCATTAGCAAGAAGTTTTCCCAATTACTGTACAGCTATGACAACAGGGCCCTTCAGAAATGTTGCTCCAGCTAGCAATGGGGACAAGTGTTTGCAAGAAAATAATGTTTTTCTAATGACTGGTTCATTAGGAGATGTAAATATGTATGGAAGCAGCTTGAGAAGGAAACCCTACTGGGATTTCCATTCCTGGCTCTCTAGGAAAACTGTACCCAAACTGGGACCTTCAATACTCCATACTGACTGAAGTCCAGGCAGTTCTCCATTATCCAGGGCTCATTTAACCCAGCTGGAGATTATCTGGGCTTCTTTCTCTTCTGCCTCTCCACCACTTCTCTTGTCCATTGTTTCCTGTATGGAAGCAAAAACAATAAAGTAATTAGACAGATAATTCTTTATAATTCATAACCATTTTGTGTTTGCTCTTATCAGAGGGGGAAAGCTAAAATTTTACATAAGAATGAGGGAACCAGGCTTGGTGCTACACCCTGTAATCCCAGCAACTCCAGAAGCTGAGGCAGGAGGATCACATGTCAGGACCAGCCTCAGTAACTTACCAAGACGCTGTCTTAAAATAAAAAAATTAAAAGGGCTTGGGATACAGCTCAGTGATAAAGCACCTCTGAATTCAATTCCCAGCAATAAAAAATAAAAAATAAAAGAAGGAAGGGGTTTCCTTTTGGATTACTATCTAATAATCAGGAAATGACTGTCTCAACTTCTGTCATGTACATGCTAGTTACCACAGAAACATAAATATATACATGATATTAGAAAAATTTAAGTTAGGCCTAAGGTAGAGTTTCCTGAAAAGGAGGAATTTTTTTATATTGAAATGCACTCTGGACATTTAAAGAACAGTCAGAGTATATCCCAAAGAACAGCTCTTTTGTAAGATGCTCAGTTGCAAAAGGTTCTCTTGTCAGGTAAGTTTGAGAAATGCTACATTCTTCATCCCTCTCTTAGATATGTAAAATAGACATTAGAATATTAAAGGCACTAATAAAGAGGCATAGTAAATTTGGCTAAAAAGCATTTTCCAAAATTCTTCAGCAATATAAAAGCATTTTTCACAGAACCAATATTCCAAGGTACAATTTTGGGAAATGCTGATCTATGATATGCCAAATTAAAGGTACTGGCACACACAAAATAGGAATGATTCTAAGATGATTTAACATAATTCCATCTAAGTTTAACCAATAAATGAAAGCTAATATAAGTATTGCTTACAGCAAACTATAAATTTGTTATTTAAAATATTCAAGCACATTGAGACACTATGTGGTTTATTGGGAACATAAGCCTTTATAAACTTTACAATTAGAAAAAATAATTATTTTAAGTCCCAGTTCTCCTATTTATTAGTTGTGTGTCCTTGGGGAAATCACTTAATATCTCTGAGCCATAGCTTCATCCTCAGGATAATAATATCCAATTTGCAGTGATGTTATGAGGACTAAATCAGATAACAGATTAAATTCACCTGGCACAATGTAAGCCCCTTGCAAACTCAAGCTTGTCTTTCTTCCATTGTTCTGCAGATGAAGAAAAGGGATACTTCCTATCCTCAGTGCTTTATTGACATAACTTAGAATTAAAGGGCAGTCAGTGACTCCACTGTAATGAGGTGGCATACCATTAAATACACATTATATTCCAAATACAGAAGTAATAAAACATCTCTTCTCCTACCAGAACCCTACAGAGAAAGTACCAAACCTCAGAGAACTGTACAACTAATCTGGTTCAACTGTACAACTAATCTCTGGTTCTAAAGAACCATTCACCAATATGTTAAGTGAACTTTATTTTTGGCACAATTCTTGTCCTTAACATATATAATGAATTATAAAGCAGCCCACTGTTTTCATCATAAGTGTCCTATGGGAGTGAGTTTCAATTACCATGCAATCGTTCCATTTGCAAACTGACATTAACTGAAACCCTGCCTACTATGTGTCAGGTGCTAAACATGCCAATATGAACAAAGAAAACTCCCTGTGCTCCAATCAGTTAACTATGTGCTTATAATTAATCTCCAAACTATTCTCCAGTTGGGTCAATCCTCTCTAAACATCATCAGATACATCAAGGGTTGCTTCAGTTTTATCTCCTTAGAAAATGCTCTTGTGAGCCCCTGCCCTGCTGCCACCTGGACAGGTAACTGGCTGCCTCCATGTCCAGTGCATAGCTGTCACCTTGGGCTTGCCTTTCACTACTATACTGCAGACTTTACCTATCACTCTCCACTATTGGATTTCTATTTTTGTACCCCAGGTCTTCCTCTTTCCTGGAAGGAGACTTTCCTCTAGTAGCTTCCTGGGAGGGCTGTTTGGGAGCTAACTTTTGGAGACATTCTATGTCTAAAGAAAGGTTTATTCTACTTATCATTTACTCATGGTTTGGACAAGTCTAGATTTCTCAGTTGAAATAATTTTCTTTCAGATTTGTGACTTTGCTGTATGACTTCTACCTTCTAGCTAAGAAGTTTGATGCCATTCTGATTCCAGAAGTTCTATTTTTCCCCCTTCTCTGGAAGGTTTACATTTTCTTTTCACTTCATTATTTAAATTTTCGCTGATGAGCTTTGGAATCTTTGCCTGTTTTACTCAGCACTTGGCAATTATGGAAGTTTATATCATTTAATTTTGTGACTTTTTTTATTTATTTATTCCCTCCCCTCCTTTTCCTCTCCTCTCTCCTACTACAACTTGTTATTCAGATGACAGATCTCCTCCACTAGTCCTTGAATTTTCTTTTTTTTTATTTTGTTTTTCTTCACTTTCCATCCTCATGCTCTTTTACCCTACTTCCTTGAAGGCCACATCAGCTTTATTTTCTAAGTCTTCCACTGGAGTTTTAAGTTTCTGATAATATATTTTTGAATTCTTAATGTTCCATTTTGTCCTATAATTGAGTCTTTTTATACACCCCTGTCTTTTTTATAGTAATGTGATATTTTATACCTCAGAGTACTAATGATAGACTGTATTTCATTTTGTATTTTCTTTTCAGGATAGTCTCACTTTCCTCCAAGTTATTCTTTTGTTTGTTTCTGGCCTTTGTATTATTTTGTGTTTGATGTGTTTCTCAACTGCCTGGTGATCCCTAAGCCATTTGTTTGGCTAAGAGAAATCTATAGTCATTGGGATATTCTTTATTTGCAGGTTTCATTGTAGGGCGAACTTATACCATTTTCATGGGGAAATCCCCAATGTCAGAATCTTCAGGTATATTCTCTTAGGCTGGTCAGATTCCCCAGAGGGTACAAGTTTGGGAATCATTGATGAGAACCCAATAGTTTCATCTGGTTGATATTATAGCACAACTACCATCATCGCCCATTTTCTTTGTACCTGATGTCTCTGTCTCCCACTGCAAAGACCTGTTTTGTGGTTTTGTTGGGTTTTGATTTGATTGGGTTGAATTTGGGTTGCTCTTTTATTTGTTCATTTATTTTGCTTTCCAAAGATAAGCCAGTAGCTTCCATCTAGAGTAGGGATGGGCTATTTGTCCCACTATGCAGTAGGGGAAAAGATTTATAAGTCTGTTTTGTAACATATTTCAGTAAATCCTTCTGATTTTTGCTCCACATGCACTCCCCCTTCCAGCATCCCATGGTGCCCATGGGATGAGCTGGCTTACTGTTCAGCTTCTTCCACTGCTGCCTTAGACTTTATCTTTCTCAAGTCTGTTAAATCCATCTGTCCATCTGCTTTCCAGCAACCAGAATTTACTTGCTTTTGTCTTCTTTCCCATTTATTTGTCGTTATAGATGTTTTTCATTTATTTCACTTTCCTGCCCCGTTCCTCTCTCCCATCCCCTCTTTGGTTTTAGTGAAGTTTAGGAAGAGAGTGGTGTGCAATGAATGTTTATTATGTAGCATTTAACTCCAAGTCCCAGCAATGTCATTTTCAAGCAGCCAAACTCATGTTCACAGAAAAAAAAAAATGCTTTTGCTTTCTTCTAAGAATAACCAAAACCAGCATAAGTTTGAAATGCACAAATACTTGTATCAGTCAGCTATTCCTATAGACTCACAGGTAGAGCCACACAGGGCCTCAGTCATAGACCGTCTGCCCAGGTTTCTGTGCCCAATAGCAGTGACACAGACCATGTTCTCAGCCCTAGTGACATGTTTGTCCAAAGTTCAGTGATTCCACCAACAACTTCAGCTTCCTTATTACACAGAATATAAGCGTTGAAATCGGTGATCATCTAGCTCCTTGGAGAAATGTTTGCAAAGACTGTTACAGGAAGTCCAAGAATTCTACTAATTTTATTAGCAAAAGTTCCATTTTGTTAAGAGAAGAGCAGAACAGAAGCAATGGATGACTTACCCATCATTGTAGCTACAGTACGTAGTAGTTTCCAAAAAATGTTTGAATGTCTCAGTTTTTCTAGAGAATGGCTCTGCAAACTTCAGCAATCCATTGCACTTCTCCGTCTGTTTCTTCTTCCGAATAACGAGGAAAATAGTCATACCTATGTCTACAACTATTTTTGCAAACCAGCATACACACCCAGAATGCTACTAGTGGGAGTACAGAAGTAGCAGTATGATGGTGGGGTTTTGTTCTTTTTTTTCCCCCTAACCTCCAGACTTTTTGCAATATGCTTATATTGATTTTCTAATGAAAAAACTTTAACAGAATAGACTAATAAGGAGAGCCTGGCAACATTGAAAGGTATGTGTATATTACTGGGCAATTGGTGAAGTGGGAGGAGTTGATTTCATTTCTTTTCATCTTACTTGATAATAAATCATTAAGTGTGAGAGAATCAACAGAACATCAGTGGTTTCCCTTGGAATTATAAATATTACTCATCTTCAACATTTTTGAGGAGTTATTAAATTAACCACTGACATCTCAAGATATAAGACTTTCTTAAAGGAATGAATAAACTGAATCCCTCCATGACCGATAAGTAACACTGAGGGGACAAGAGACAAGAAGTCAGGAAGAAGGAAAGGGGAGTGTTGAGCTGTCACATGGAACTTATGATTTTTTTCTGTGTTCCAGAAAGTTCAAAATTACAGACCACAGGCCGCAAGCAGTCAGTATCAAGGAGCCTGAAACACCTTTTCCATTCCTCCAATAAGTTTGTGAAGACCTTGAAACGGTGGGTCTTACATAGTTTTCCAGGAAGTCTTAACTTCTCAGGAATGATCTGGTTGGGGTTCTAAGTGGAAACTTGGTAGAAGTTTCTTCTTTATTAAAGGAATAATTTCTCCTTAAAATTTGGGCAAGATAGTAACTTCTCTGAGGTCTTACTTGTGATACATAGCAGGAATATGTTCCTATGTATGTTTTAAATTCATATTTCATCATGTAAAAAAATAATTTTTTCTAATGGTGAGTTTGATAGAGGAGACAGCTAAGGAAAATTTTTTATTTTGCTTTTTCTTTTTAGGGGACTCTACATAGCTGTTATATTTTATTACAAAGACAACATGTTAGTCACCAATGAAGATCAAATACCGATTGTTGAAATAGATGACTCTCACACCAGTTCTATTACACAAGATTTTCTGTGGTTCACAAAGGTATACTGAGTTCTGATTTCATTTTTCCCCACTTTCTACCAGTGTTCTGCACATAAATCTCTGAAACTTTAGTTGGGGTCTCTAGCAATCAAAGTTTTGGGGGTGGAAGTAAATTATCTCAAAGGTCCCTTTCAGACCTAATAGGCCCTATGTCATAAAAAAACACCAAAGTAATGTCTACACTACATTTTCAAAGCAAAGAAGCTTGCATCCTGTCAGAGTGTGTCTCCACTATTCTGAGTTATGGAATCATTTGGCAAAGACTAAAATGTAGATCTGACTGTTTCATTAGCATTCAGATCTTTTTCCAATTGGACAGAGATCAAAAAGTTGTTTCGTGTGTATCTGAAAATGGACTGGAGAACAAACACTGGGGGTCAGGTTTCCTTTTCCCAGCTTTGCTTTGATGCTACAACCTAAATCATGCACTGGCTTGGATGATGATATGACCTCGTGACTTCTTTTGCAGCTGTCTTGTATGTGGGAAGACATAAGGTGGCTAAGGCAAAGCGTACCTATCTCCATGTCTTCATCCACAGTGCTGCAAACTCGACAGAAGATGCTTGCTGCAACTGCCCAGCTACAGGTGAGGGGCCAAATTTCAACCCAGACCCTCAAGGAAGGGTTTTGTTTATTTTTTAAGTTGGAGAATTCAGTTATTAGTCTTACCTGGAAAGGAGAAGGGCGGGTTCCTTCCTGTTTCAGATCTCTAGGTACATGAAGGCATCTTGGACAGTTTAAGCTGCATGTCTGCTCATGTGGGAGCCTGTGCCTTTGGCATGACCCCCTAAACAAGGACTTGGGAAACTTACATTCTAAATTTGATATTAATTGATCAACTCAGTTCTCCTTTAGGGTTTCAGATTCATCACTTGCAAAACAAGACCAGTTTGACTAGATAATTTGAGGGATACTTGCTGTTCTGGCAGCCTATTCATATATGAATGTGTAGAAAAGGAGACAGAAGTCAGCAGGTATTTTGAGGGGTTTCTGGATGTGGCACTTTTGGTAAAGCTATAGGTGTTTATGCTTACTCACAAAAGGTAAACAACAAAAACAACTCTAAAAAGAGCCCCTTCCACATTATCATTCAAATAAGATCAAGTCCCTCCACTCTGTAAGAATCTTTGTAGGTCACAAATCTTCTCCGAGAAATGGCATTGAATTCTGACCACGTTCTGGGTTTTCCTTTCATTGTTTTCTTCTATGGCCTTAATTTGTGCCTCTTACACAGAAAATCATCTGCTACATGGAATCACGGTCCTTAGGAGATCACTGAGTCTTTTTTAGAGATGTGTATTTATTTACAAGTCTGACAGTTACATCGAATCTGCAAACAGGAATCCATGTAAGCTGTGTTTGACTGAGCTATGGTATAAAAATAAGGTCATAAAATTTTTTTTAATTCTATGCCCCCATTAAAATTATGGGAACTTCATTTCCTGAACCCCTACAATAACAATTCAACCCTCTGCACTAATAAATATTGTGTTGCTAATATAATTATTTCTGAAAGGTTTCTGCTGCCCCTCTGTGCTGTACTCCATTACATAGGTTGTTTACTGCCTTGTGTCCTCAATGGCCTCAGAGGTTTTATTTAACAGTTCTCTTCATTTCAACTTACTCTTTGTTGCAGAATCTTCTCCTAAACTCAAGGAGAAGTTCTTGAAGCTGGGTCATGGTGATTGTGCTAAATTCATAGCATCCCTTCCTTTCATCACTGATCCACTTGATTGGACCATGCCACTATCTCTCAGACTTCTCTTTCCTTAGGATGAAGTACATACCCAGGAGATACAGACCCCTTAGCAGACCCTCCCATTAGCCCACCATGCAGCCCAGACCTGCATGAATTGTAGACTGAGCAACCTTGGAATTTCAAGCAAAACTCTTTATCATGTGTTTATTGGAGGCTTCCTAGAACACTTTCATCTGATATCAGTAACATGAGAAGCATCAGGCTGTTACAAGCCAATGAAGTCAGATGCTGAGGGATGCCATGCTGGCCAGTGTGACCCCCACTCAACTACTCTCATAGCAATAGTCTTGGATTTCCTTGACCCCCCCAAATCTATTGATCCCATCACTTTTCACAATGCATTATGCCTTGTTAAGTTTAAATTCCTTTATTTATCATAACCATCCCCTTGAAACTATTCTAAATTTTTTGCCTCCATATTGTTTATTGGGGAAAAACTCAAGTCTGAATGAATCTAATATGTCTATACTAAAGTAGTTGAATCTTACTTGCTGCAGGAAAAAAGAGAAAGGTTGACTGTGTTTGTGTTAAACTCATTCATGACTTCAATTCTCATATGGAATGTTAACCAGTGATCCCATCCCATTTCTTTAACAAATTTGCTTTCTCACACTATAAAGCAACTAATTTAAAACCTTCTCCTTTCCTCTGCACCCCCTCCCATTCCCCACATTCCCTGTCTCCATCTCAGGCAATGGTTTTATTGTCTAATTCACTAAGTAAATAAATGAGAATGGGAATAATTTTTTCACCAAATTTATAAACCTCCTTGCATTGATTTTACCTTCCCCTTCCTTCCCATTCCAACAGCTAAAGTCTCATTCCTCCTACCAAAGGTGCATCGCTCCACATAAGCTCTGGATTCTGTCTCATGCCTCCCATACTAATTTAAAAATACTCTCATATCTCCAATTTAACCTCCCCCCCAAATTCCTCTCTTGACCCCACATGACCCTTTAGCTACCAATCTCTCTTCTCCCCCTTACACCCAAATTTTTGAAAATATTGCCTACATCCTCTTTTTTCCATTTACTTCCTCATTGCCCATCAGCCCTCAACCCTCTCTCTTACTTTTGGTGCCATCATGCCTGTAAAACTGCATCTAAGGCTACCAGTAATGAGAGGCAAATAATACTAATGAAGCCTGTATGAGTCCCTGTGAGTATGGGAGTCCTGGAGTGTTTTTGGTGAGGAGGGGAAGTTGGGTTGCAATCAAGAGGCATTTCTGATAAATAGTCCAAAAGAAATTCTGAGGAGAAAAGGGAACCTAAAATTCCAGATACTCCAGTATATGGGGGAGAGGGGGACAGGAGAAGTAGGGCTTCTTTTCTCATTCTAATATTCATTATTATACCTAATTTTATATTAGCAATTTTGTATTCCTTCTCTTAATGACAACCCCAAAATGATATGGTGCAGGCCCCCCAAAAAATCCATTTCCATCCCTATCAATGACTTCTGTTTCACTCAATCCAATGACTACTTTTAACTTCTCTTTGCAACTGATATCCCAGCAGCATTGGATACACATGGTCCCGTTTTCATTTTTCAAATTGGCATATTCATTGGCTTCCACAATTCCACACTCTCCTGATTTTCTTCCAACTGTCTGGTCGGTCTTTCTCAATCTCTTTTGCTAGCTCACATGCTATTTTGTTTAGAATCCTCTTCTTCTACCTCTTTGCCTTGCTAATACCTATATTCCTTCACTTTCCAGCTTGATTTTTATACTTCCTTTCTCTTATCTTCTGATTGGGTGAATCACTCAAACAGTATCTTGTATTCTTCTTTCAGAACAATGGTCACTGTTTTCTCTTTATCTGTATAGTGAACCACTTGGATCATAACATCCTGAGTTTGAATAATGTATTTATCTTGATTACATCTATATCCCCAACGCCTGATGTGTACTGGGCCTTCAATACTTACTAGTTGGATGAATAAATGTATTTGTCAGTTCAACCCCAGGAACCCCAAAAATTGCAGTTGAGGGAAACTCCATCTAAGCAAATGGAAAAGTAATCACGGAAATGTGTCTCATGCCACAGTTACAACCTGGATATTTCTCCAGCCCTGCATAGCAATCAGAGCCTCACAGTCCTCAATAAATAGTCAGCCCCTTATAGATCCCTCATCAAAAGACTGTTATAGAGTCCCTTCTCTCCTTCATATTTCTGTTTGCCCAATTAAATAATAGAAGCTGCCTTCAGTTTTTGCTGTGGGCTGATCAAACTATTTTCTGATCTCTAGGATGAAAATGTCCTGAAATATGAAATGTTTAAATGAGATAAGAGCTTATAAAGCACTTAGCACAGTACCTGGCACCTAGTCTGTTAAACAAATGGAAATTTAATTAAATAGGAAATGTCTGGCACCTTACTTTGTCGGGGGAGGGATAAGGTGCAAAAAAACCTTTTCAGATGAAGAGGAAAAATAAACTTGTGAATTGATACAATATTTTAGATCACTTAACTCTCTAAAAATTTTTGCAATGTTCTGAGCAAAGTAAAAATGTATTATATATAACTTCATTGGTATCAGCCATATGTAAATCCTGTTAGTTCACCTCTTGCATATCTCATCTTACTCTCCTACTCTTTCCATTCTTACTACTTACTGCCTGATTATTCCAATTACATCAAAAGCCTTCAAAGTCACCCCTCTGATTCCACTCTTACTCTTCAGTCCATTTTCCATACTTCTGCCAAAGTAGCCAACTTAAAAGGTCCTGTCCACAGTGTTCCCTGCCCTTTCAACAGTGGCCCAGTATTTTATCATGGCCTATGGAGTCTTAACCACAATCCATCTCTTTCTCTTCTGTGTCCACCATGCACTGACTTAACCTTCACTGTGGTGTATACCAATTGGTACAATTTACTCCTTGTTTTCTGTTACTGCTCCATAGTAATCTCCTCCTTTAATTAATATGTAACAGTAAATAATAATAGATTTTTTTAACAAAATAGGTGCCAGGTACTGTGCTAAGTGCTTTACAAACTCTGTCTCATATAATCTTCACTATAACATGAGGACAATGTACTAGTATTGATATTAACAGATGATAAAACTGAGGCCAAGAAAGGTTAATTTGTATCCAAGGTCACACAAATAGAAAGTAGCACATATAGATTCAATTCCAGATTTATATATCTCCAAGGACTGTCAACTCCAGATCTGTGTATCTCCAAGGGCTATCAACTCCAGATCTGTATATCTCTAAGGACTGCATTCTTCCTGCTACTTTAACATATTATTGTGTGCTAATTTACAAAAGTGGACAAAGTTTTTAAATGAGAAATTATCCATGCTATATTTAAAAAGTATAACTCTATTCCACATCATTTGTATTTAGAAGTAGCCATAAGTTTTATTTAAAAGAAGGTAAAGTATGCATTAATTAGTTAGTTAAAATTATCTAGGCAGGAAGAGACAGACAACTATCTGTCAGCATTTGGGGAAGAAAAAATAAGATGAGAAAGCCTGTAAGTGATCAAGACCTCACACTGTGTTCTTTCTCAGAAAATTAGCAAAGGCCTCTTTGTAGGAAGAGAGAAGTATACTTTGCTCTAACAGATGTTTTTTCTTTCTTTCTTTCTTTTTGTTTTAGTTCATTGGGTCATTGTACACAAATGGAGTACAACTATCATTTTTCTGGTTGTACACAAAGTAGAATCATACAATTTGCCTATTCATACATATACATAGGGTAATGATGTTTGTCTCATTCTATTATCTTTCCTTCCCCGCCCCCTCCCTACCCCTCATTTTCCTCTATACAATCCATCCCTTCTCCATTCTTCCCATACCTCTCCCCACCCCCACTACGTGTCATCAACCACTTATAAGAGAAATCATTCGGCCTTTGGTTTTTGGGGATTGGCTTATTTCACTTAACATGATCCTCTCCAATTCCATCCATTCACTTGCAAATGTCATAATTTTATTATTCTTTATGACTGAAAAATATTCCATTGTGTATATATAACACAGTTTCTTTATCCATTCATTAATTTTTTTTTTTTTTTTTTTTTTTTTTTGGAATCAGGGATTTGAACTCAGGGACACTCAGCCACTGAGTCACATTCCCAGCCCTATTTTGTATTTTTATTTAGAGACAGGGTCTCACTGAGTTGCTTAGGACCTCACTAAGTTGCTGAGGCTGGCTTTGAACTCGCGATCCTCCTGACTCAGCCTCCCAAGTCGCTTGGATTACAGGCGTGCGCCACCACGCCCGGCTATCCATTCATTATTGAAGGGCATCTAGTTTGGTTCCACAATCTAGCTATAGTGAATTGGGCTGCTATAAACATTGATATGGCCTCATCACTGTAGTATGCTGATTTTAAGTCCTTTGGGTATAGGCCAAGGAGTGGGATAGCTGGGTCAAATGGTGGATCCATTCCAAGTTTTCTGAGGAATCTCCTCACCACTTTCCAGAGTGGCTGCACCAATTTGCAACCCCACCAGCAATGTATGAGTGCACTTTTTCACCACATCCTCGCCAACACCTATTGTTGCTTGTATTCTTGATAATAAACATTCTAATTGGGGTGAGATGATATCTTAAGGTAGTTTTGATTCACATTTCTCTTATTACTAGAGATGTTGAACATTTTTTCATATGTCTATTGATTGCTTGTAGATCCTCTTCTGTGAAGTGTCTGCTCATTTCCTTAGCCCATTTATTGATTGGGTTATTTGTATTCTTAGTGTAGAGTTTTTTGAGTTCTTTATGTATTCTGGAGATTAGTGCTCTGACTTGTGTGTGGCAAAGATTTTCTCCCACTCTGTAGGCTCTCTCTTCACATTGCTCATTGTTTCCTTTGCTGAGAAAAAGCTTTTCAGTTTGAATCTATCCCAATTATTGATTCCTGCTTTTATTTCTTGTGCTTTAGGAGTCATGTTGAGGAAGTCTGGTCCTAGGCCGATATGATGAAGACTTGGACCTACTTTTTCTTCTATTAGTGTAGGGTCTCTGGTCTAATTCCTAGGTCCTTGATCCATTTTGAGTTGAGTTTTGGGCAGGGTGAGAGATAGGGGTTTAATTTCAATTTGCTGCATATGGATTTCCAGTTTTCCCAGCACCCTTGGTTGAAGAGGCTATCTTTTCTCCATTGTATGTTTTTGGCTCCTTTGTCAAGTATGAGATAACTGTTTTTATGTGGGTTTGTCTCTGTGTACCATTGATCTACCTGCCTATTTTGGTGCCAATACCATGCTGTTTTTGTTACTATTGCTCTGTAGTATAGCTGAAAGTCTGGTATTGTGATACCACCTGCTTTGCTCTTCCTGCTAAGAATTGCTTTAGCTATTCTGGGTCTCTTATTCCTCCAAATGAATTTTATGTTTGCTTGTTCTATTTCTATGAGGTCCATCATTGGGATTTTAATTGGAATTGCATTGAATTTGTATAGCGCTTTGGGAGTATGGCCATTTTGATAATATTAATTCTGCCTACCCAAGAACATGGGAGGTCTTTCCATCTTCTAAGGTTTTCTTTAATTTCTTTAGTGTTCTGTAGTTCTCATTGTAGAGGTCTTTCATCTCTTTTGTTAAATTGACTCCCAGGTATTTTTTTTTTTTTGAGGCTATTGTGATGGGGTAGTTTTCCTAATTTCTCTTTCAGAGGATTCATCACTTATGAATAAGAATGCATTAGATTTATGAGTGTTGATTTTATATTCTGCTACTTTACTGAATTCATTTATGAGTTCTAGAAGTTTTCTGGTGGAATTTTTCAGCTCCTCTAAATACAGAATCAAATCATCTGCAAATAGTGATAGTTTAAGTTCTTCTTTTCCTATTCAAATCCCTTTTATTTCTTTAGTCTGTCTAATTGCTCTGGCTAGAATTTCAAGGACTATGTTGAATAGAAGCAGCGAAAGAGGGCATCCCTGCCTTGTTCCAGTTTTTAGAGGAGATGCTTTCAGTTTTTCTCCATTTAGAATGATGTTGGTTGTGGGCTTAGCATAGAAAGCCTTTACAATGTTGAGGTATGTTCCTACTATCCCTATTTTTTCTAGTGTTTTGAGCATGAAGGGTGCTGTATTTTATCAAATGCTTTTTCTGCATCTAATGAAATAATCATGTGGTTCTTAACGCCTGTTGATGTGGTGAATTACATTTATAGATTTCCAGACATTGAACCAACTTGCATCCCTGGGATGAAACCCACTTGATCAAGGTGCACTATCTTTTAATATGTTTTTGTATGCGACTTGCTAAAATTTTGTTAAGGATTTTTGCATCTATGTTCATTAGGGATATTGGTCTGAAATTTTCTTTCCTTGATGTGTCTTTGTCTGGTTTTGATATCAGGGTGATATTAGCTTCATATAATGAGTCTGGAAGTGTTCCCTCCTCTTCTTTCTCACAGAATACTTTGAGGAATATTGGAATGAGTTCTTCTTTGAAGGTCTTATAGAGCTCAGCTGAGAATCCATCTGGCCCTGGACTTTTCTTGGTAGTAGGCTCTTGATGACTTCTTCTATTTTGCTGCTTGAAATTGGTCTATTTAAATTGTGTATGTCCTCCAGATTCAGTTTGGGAGGATCATATGTCTCTAGAAACCTATCTATGTCTTCTAGATTTTCTATTTTGTTGGAGTATAGATTTTCAAAATAGTTTCTAATTATGTTTTTTATTTTGATAGTGTCTGTTGTGATAGTTCCTTTTTCATCTCAAATTTTACTAATTTGAGTTTTCTCTCTCCTTCTCTTTGTTAGTGTGGCTAAGGGTTTATCAATTTTGTTTATTTTTTCAAAGAACCAACTTTTTGTTTTGTCAATTTTTTGAATAGTTTCTTTTGGTTCAATTTCATTGATTTCACCTCTGATTTTAATTATTTCCTGTCTTTTACTACTTTTGGTGCTAATCTATTCTTCTTTTTCTAGGCCTTTGAGCTGCAATGTGAGTTCGTTTATTTTCACTTTTTATTCTTTTGTTGAATGTGCTCCATACAATGAATTTTCCTCTTAGTACTGCTTTCATAGTGTCCCAGAGGTTTTGATATGTTGTATCATTGTTCTCATTTACCTCTATGAATTTTTTTATTTCCCTCCAATGTCTTCTGTTATCCATACATCATTCAATAGTGTATTATTTAATCTCTAGGTTTGGGAATAGTTTCTGGTTTTTATTTTATTATTGATTTCTAATTTCATTCCATTATGATCTGACAGAATGCAAGGTATTATCTCTATCTTTTTGTATTTGCTAAGAGTAGCTTTGTGGCATAACATATGGTCTATTTTAGAGAAGCATCCATGTGCTGCTGAGAAGAAAGTGTATTCACTTGTTGCTGGATGGAATACTTTATATATGTCTATTAAGTCTAAATTATTGATTGTGTTATTGAGATCTATGGTTTCATTGTTCAATTTTTGTTCGGAAGATCTGTCCAATAGTGAGAGAGGTGTATTAAAGTCACCTAGTATTATTGTGTTGTGGTCTATTTGGTTCCTGGAATTGAGAAGTATTTGTTTAACATACATGGACGCACTATTGTTTGGGGCATAAATATTATGATCGTTATGTCTTGCTGATTTATGCTTCCCTTAAGCAGTATGAGATGACCTTCTTTATCCCTTCTGACTAACTTTGGCTTGAAGTCTACTTTATCTAAAATGAGAATGGAAACTCCCATTTTTTTTACTGAGTCTGTGTGTGTGGTATGTTTTTTCCCATCCTTTCACCTTCAGTCTGTGGGTTCCTTTTTCTATGAGATGAGTCTCTTGAAGGCAGCATATTGTTGGATCTTTCTTTTTAATCCAATTTGCCAGTCTATGTCTTTTGATTGGTGAGTTTAGGCCATTTACATTCAGGGTTATTATTGAGATATGACTTGCATTCCCGGTCATTTTGACTTATTTTTGGCTTTTAACTTGACTTGGTTTCCCCTTTGCTATTCCTCCCTTTGCTGGATTACATTGCTGTTTTTCATTTCTTCCTCTTGGAATATTTTGCTGAGAATGTTCTGTAGTGCAGACTTTCTATTTGTGAATTCTTTTAGCTTTTGTTTAACTTGGAAGGATTTAATTTCATCATCAAATCTAAAGGGTAAGTTTTGCTGGGTATAAGATTCTTGGTTGGCATCCATTTTCTTTCAGAGCTTGAAATATGTTGTTCCAGGCCCTTCTTTCTTTTAGGGTCTGAACTGAGAAATCTGCCAATATCCATATTGGTTTACCCCTGTATGTATTCTGATGCTTTTCTCTCACAGCCTTTAAAATTCTATCTTTATTTTGTATGTTAGGTATTTTCATTATAATGTGCCTCGGTGTGGATCTGTTGTAATTTTGTGCATTTGGTGTCCTGTAAACCTCTTATATTTGATTTTCTATCTCATTCGTCAGATTTGGGAAATTTTCTGATATTATTTCATTGAACAAATTATTCATTCCTTTGGTTTGTATCTCTGTGCCTTCCTCAATCCCAATAATTCTTAAATTTGGTTTTTCATGATGTCCCATATTTCTTGGAGGTTCTGTTCATGATTCCTTACCATCTTCTCGGTTTGGTCAACTTTATTTTCAAGATTAAATATTTTGTCTTCATTGTCTGAGGTTCCATCTTCCAAATGATCTGGCCTGTTAGTTATGCTTTCTACTGAGTTTTTAATCTGGTTTATTATTTCCTTCATTTCAAGGATTTCTGTTTGTTTGTTTGTTTTTTCAGAATTTCTATCTCTTTATTAAAATGATTTTTTGCTTCCTACAATTGCTCTTTTAGCTGATTATTCATTGCCTATATTTGCTCTCGCATCACATCGTTTGCTTCTCAGATCATTTTAGTTATGTACATTCTGAACTCCCTTTCTGACATTCCTTCTACCATGCTGTCTTTGAGTTCTATTGATATAGCATCTAGGTTTGTTTGGGACACTTTCTCGTCTTGTTTTCTCATATTGCTCATGTACCTTCCCCTCTAGCAGTGCAAATCAAAGGTACTGCAGTTTCCCTTTAAAGACTTATCGTGTCCCTGCAGATTTTCAATACCTCTCCTTGAAGAGATTAATATTAGCAACACACCATATAAACAATATGCATCCTTAATCCATATATACCCTATTTAGATATTAACTGGCGTCATATCATACAGAGATGAGTTCACATTATCCACAGCAAAACAAATAGATTTGCAATAGGGAACACAGTTTCAAATGGTGGAAAAAGAGGATGAGGAGGGGTGTAGAATATAACATTAATGATAGGAAGTGAGTCTACAGAGGTACTCTGTCGTAGGAATAGTGAAAGCGGGATTAAAAGAAATAGGTTGTCAGCATGAGAAAAGAGAGTGTCTCCAAGGAAACAGATAAATAAGAGGACGATAGAGTGATAAGAATATTAATTTTAAAAAGGGAGAATATAGTAGGTATAATAGGAATAATCGTAATACTATTTTTAAAAAATTCTGCAATACAATTATACTGTACTGTTCGAACCTCCTATTTTTTAGTAGTCTGTTGCCTGAGAGGTGCTAGATAATGCGGTGCTTGGGCCTGTGGGAAAAGTCAAGCAGCGGGGAAGGTCAAGCCCTAACAGATGTTTTCTATACTATTTATCTTCAAAAGACAGGAATAATCTGACAGTGTAGATTGTATTACATTAAACTTTCATTCTCTATAGTTTTTAGAAATGAGTGTTAATGAGTAAGAGTTAGGTGACACTTTATGATGATATTGTGTCTTTTTCCCTTTTTAAAAGGAGAAAAAAGGGGGTTCCCCAAAACTTCATTCTTCTCTAGGCCTTCAATTCCTGCCTCTGGACTTCCTTAAACTTCCCATGTCTCCTCAAACTAAATACATACCTCTAAAAATGTGCCTCTAGTTAGGGATTGTTGATAGTCTTTTAATATGCTCTGGTTATAACCTAAATGCATCCTGCCAACCATCAGGTGTTTTTATGCCTCTTTATGCTGTAGGAGCAACAGGAAACTTAACCTTGATTACATAGTATGACAGGTATTAACATGGTCAATTTTTCCTTTAGGACCAAAAAGAACCATGAATTTGCCTCTTTGGAAAATGGTTGCAATTTATTTTCATAAGAATATTCTTTTAATTGTATGCCTCACCCAAGCTTGCTACCCAATTCAACTGAAATAAATGAAGAATTTCAGGAAGAGTTTTAGGGCATTCTTATTCAACCATTAAAAAACCTATCCAAAGTTGACAGTGAACCAATGATATTAATTCTATATATAATGAAACGACCATCTCAATCGATATATATCCATTAGCCCTTATCCAGAGTGAATCATAATTTCCAATGTTTTAATGAAAATATATGTTGACAAACAATTGAGTTCTTACTATGTGCCAGACAGTGTGCAAAGGACTCAAAGACACAATCATGAAAGATAAAATAATCATGACATATACATCCATCTTACACAGTAAAGTCAAAGACAGAAGTTTGTATGAGAAGCAATAGGGAAAGAGAGGATGGTAAATTCTACTTCAGAGCACTAGGAAAGTCTCCCCAGAGAAGGAAAGACTGGAAGGGCTGGATCTTGAAAATGAATAGGTGTAAGCTAAGGTGGGCTCCAATTAGAGCAGAAAAGAAAAGCCATACCCCATATAGTAGCAAGCTTGAGAGTTTACAAAAGACTTTCTCATGCATTGCTTGATTTAACTCCTCAAACACTCTAAGAGGTAAGGATTAGTGTAAGAGATGTCTGAGCTAGAAGGAATTTTAAATTAAGATAGTGAAGCTCAGGATGAGAGAGAGTGAACAGTCCAACTATTAATGAATGGCAGTCAGCCCTCAAACTGAATGTCAATTAAGTCAAGTCTTAATAGCAGTGGTGGCTGAGGCTGAGTCTAACTAGCTCAAGAAAGTGAATTGTTAAATATTCAGGAATATTGAAAATTTGTTGTTAAACCCTGGGCAGCCTGAAATCAACTGTGGTGGGAATATTTACACCAGAGATTGGTATATGCTGCAAATCAGTCATGCCCCATTTTTGTGTGTGTGTGTTGTTTTGTTTCATTAGTCAGTTTACCAGCATAAGACTGCTTATTAGCAAACTGCCTCTATATAAAACCATGGAACTACATAGGACTGAACTAAAAACCTTATCCAAACTAGCTCTCCATGATTTAGAAGTCATTCATTGGAAAGGAAAAATCTGAATGATTAGGCCATTTTTAGAAAATAATAATCCTGCCAAATGAATTTTTACGATACACTAATAATTATGAAATTCCTTACTCATTATGTGTCTGATCTTTATGAAGAATAAAAAGTTTAAGACATAGTCCTTATTCCAGTATTTTCACAGACATGAATACTGACCAGCTGGCTCATTTATTTTTAGGACAGTCTTGTCACTTTTACACATTCCAGTTCACTTTTACTCTAATACTAGCAGGTCATCTCATCATCTTTATTTGAGTTCATAAAAGTACCAACTGGGAGCTTTGGGATGATTTTTTTAAGCATAGATATTTTTTTAAAAGAGGGAATTTTGTCCTAATCATCCAGTGCTATAAGGCAGAAATCTTCACACCCTGCATATTTGTAAAACTCCTATTTATTCTAGTAATACCCACCCAGACCCCTCCACACTTAGTGTGGCATCCTTCCCTTTCTACCTTTCTAAAAGTATTGTCTGCCTTAGTTGACCTAATTCATAAGATATTTTAACAAACTTTTAAATAAATGAAACTCCCCCAAATGCAGATAAGTCAAACTAGGCAATCTTTCAATTACAGCATCTTGAAGGGAATGTGCAGTCATTTGGGGATCTGTACAATGTGCTACATTGTCAATTCACTTCTTCGTTTTAAACAACCCCACCTCATACTAGCTTACTGTAGATTTCTTGAAAACTCCACAAATAGCATACTTGAAATATCAGGCATTTTTCTTTAAAACATCTGGGATTCTCTTCAAGTGCTCGTAACTGAGGTTTATGTGCTGGTGTGTCTATGTGGGTAAGAGATATTTACAGATATTGAATTTGCTTAAAAAAACATAATTTTGTGCCTCTTGCTATAATCTTTGCAGGCTCATGATGAAGATATTTCTTTGAGCTTCTGTTAAGAACATTTCTATGATGAAACATATTCTAGGTTTAAGTCTAAAAAACAGCATCTCAGAAATCAGATAATTATTCACATGTCTTTGGTTGCAATTGTGTTCATTTTCTTTTACAATACCAACTAAGCTGCCAGTAATCTATTTGTTTCTAGAATTTACTTGGAACGCACAACTTGGGAAGAGTTTACTATGAGCCCATTAAAGACCGACATGGAAACATACTCATAGTCACCATCAGGGAGGTGGAGATGCTTTATTCCTTTTTTAATGGCAAATGGATGCAGATCTCAAAGCTTCAAAGCCAGAGGAAGTCTCTATCAACACCTGAAGAACCAACAGCCTTAGACATTTTACTGATAACTATCCAGGTACAAAGTAGGGTTTGTTTGTTTGTTTTTTTTTCCAATTTTCTGATATATTTAAAATCCCAAATACTATTGTGAAGGTTCTAGTAAAATACACCAAAAGACATATACAGATTCAGTGATTGAGATTCCTGAAATGGTTTGCTCCTCATACTCTACACACAGGAAAGATGCCAAAGCTTATTTTTATTTATCCCTCTCTAGATCTGGAACTCATCAAGTAATACAAAGAATGATCACTGTGAAAATGCCCTGACCAAGTGAACCAATAAGAAATACTCAGACCAGTGACTGAGTAGGGTATCGATCCATAGTGTAACCAAAACATTAAATCGATACCAGATTGAACTATAATAATAATAATAGATGTAGAGTGTGTGCTTGGATACATTTATATGTATATGATACTGAACAAAAACACTCTGACATACTTACTCTTGCTTGTTCTTACAATACTCTCTTGGAACAGACAGGCATGATTAAATCCATTTTAGGAATGAAATAACCAGGGTTTAAGCAGGTTGACACAGGGCTATATACACAAAGGTCAATTTAGTGAAACTAGTGATGCTTCCATGTCATTCAGTTCTTCACTTGCACAAGCCCATCCAAGGCACTGACCAGCACCCTAGCATTGATAATTTTGCATTGATAATTTTGTATTATTTTTCATAAAGAAGGGACAAGAAACTGTATTACCTTCAGATCCTGTAAAACATGGAATGCACCCCTGGGCACACAGCTAGAAAATGGTAGAACTGAGATTTCAACTCAGATCTTCTCATTGGAAGTTGGCTTCTTTCTGCTCTGTCACAAACATCCTGGAATAGGAGTTAGGATTTTAGTGAGTGAGGGATGGGAGATGAAATCAAAGATGAAAGACTCATCTGAATACTGTATAGGCACCAAAATTCAAAACCCAAGCAGCTTAGAGGCAGACTCTTGGCCTGGACGGCAGCAGTGGGACACAAGCCCATGTCTGTTCATGAGTTCATGCTCTGTCCCAGAGACCACACTGCCTCAAGTGTTCTCATGTGAGCATGGACATCAAACTGTTTCTCTCTCTCTCTCGCTCTCGCTCTCTTTCTCTCTCAAACCCTGTGATACATGAGTTGTATAGAACTCTACATTTAGGTAGATAAACTGGCCAAAACAGCTACTGAGGCCCATGCAATCAATGGCATATATCCACTAGACAGCCCATCTGGGTAACAAGAAAGGAAGGGCCCAGTCATACATGACCAAGCTGAATCTGCACATTGGTCCCAATAGCCACTCATGGTCACCCCTTCAACAGCTAATTTACTTTCTAACTTCCTTTCATTCCCAAGTGAAGGGTGCCTGGTACAATAATCTCACCTGTTCATTACTTACTCTGGCCCAAACCAGGACAAAAGTCCAACACAGCAAGGGTAAGCTAATTGGTCAAAGCCAATGCCTCTGGATTTGATTTTATGGAATGTGGGTTCATAGGAAATTGATAGAGCGTATGTGCATATGTGGAAGAGGTGGGGGCAGGGAACACAGACACATTCGTGGCTCCCCTCTTCACCTTTTATAAGCAAGTGCTAAAAGAAACATTTAAAAAATCATAATAAATTGAGCTTTTACAGGGTGACTAATACACTAATCCCCTATAGGGATAAACTGGGGTCTGGGCTACTTTTGCTCCTAGAAACACAGCCCAGGCCCCAGCATGATATAATACCTGGTTTCTCCTAGACTTATTACATTAAAAATGTGTTACAGGTGCAGAAAAATTCCAATCTGGTGAAAGGTTGTTAGAGAAGGAGACCAAAAATAGAGGCAGGATCAGGTTTCCACACAGATCCAAGTGGAAAATTTACCCCCGCTGACTGGCGCATTCCTACTTGATGTCATTCCCACCCACCCCACTCTCCCTTTTCTTTCCCCCACTTTTTCTCTCTCTCCACCTTCCCTTACAGGTCCTATGCTGGAGAGGAAATGTGGAATAAAACTCCTAGGGCTGGTATACAATCAGTTCTAGACTTAAGATTTAATTATGTCAGGAGTTGGCTACACCAACTCAACATGAGGGTTGAGCTAGGTCTTGATGGTGGCCCAAAGCAGTCTGGGTAATTCCCACATGACAGATCACAGACCACTTGATTTTCTCAGGGCAGTGGAGTGGCATTGGAAGTCTAGGTTTCTTCCTGCTACCTTACAACATATCTTGGCTACCCCTTTGGAATCAGGTTGACTGGGTATGATTTCTTTCTAGTATGTGACCAAGAGCAAGTTATTTAACTTCTCACCCCTTATATCTCCTCCTCCTCCAAAGTCCTATTTCATACTATTCTAATGAAAATTAGAAGATTAATGGGTTAATATGGAAAGCAGTAGAAGAGTAGCACAATAAACATTAGTGATTTTTATTATTTCTCCACTCAGAAAAATCCAAGCAATACTAGGTTCTCCTCAGGACACACCCCATCCATCTCTTCTTCCCTGCTCTCCTGGGAGACATCTCGCACTGGCCCAGTCATCCTTTGGGACGTTCATCATTTCCTCTACCTTTCATAACAATTAGGAAAATCTGTATTAAAACTATATGATCTACAATAGGGTTTTCAATAACAGGCCAGGGCTCTAACAAAATCTCAATCTGTAACTAACCTACTAACCCCTCAACATCCTGACCTCCTCAAACCCAGACCTTCACAACTGACCTCTCTCATATATTTAGGAGAGAAAAATCATTCTCATGCTTTCCTAGGAAAGAAAAGAGAAATATGGATCATTTAGAGTCCCTCTAAACAACTAATTGCCAATGAATGTATATCTAATAAGAAGGCCCCTCTTGGGTGCTGGGTTATTCTCTTCAGGGGTTATTTCAGGAACACCTCATAAGTAAAGTTTCCTCTGAAGATGAATCTCTCACATGTTAACTCTATATTCAACTTTGCAATACTTTGCCACATCCATATTATTTGATCCTCATGAAAACTCAGTTGAGATTGAATAATTCTATTGTCTAGTTCATAGATGAGGCCATGGATTTCAAGGAAATAGCTGGCCAAAGTCATATCAGCTGAAATGCAGCATTAAGAGGTACTAGTACCCACATCCTTGGTACTCATCCCATTCCACCATGCTGTCTTATACTGCCTGCACCCACCACCTTGCTTTATTTGCCTCCTTTCTTTAAAGTATGTCAGGAAACCATGGTGAGGCTTGTCCTTTTTCTCCTCCCATCCCTGCTTTCCTTCTCTTTGTCATCTCCAGGTACTCAGTATCTTCTTACAGTGCAGGTGCCCAAGACCTACTACATCTTCTGTCTTTTTCTACTGTTTTCCCTGCACTTTCCTATTCCTTCTATCCCGAAGAAGCAACTAACTTAAGTATCAAAACTTACAGGAATCAAAACAATTAATGAAAATGAGTTAATTTCTTAATGGCTTAAGAAGCAATTGAATTCACACAAAAACTTATTCACCAATGTTCATACAATCATTTTTCATAATAGTCAAAGGGTAAAAATGATCTGAAAGTCCCAGAGAGCAGAAGAACAGGTAGACTAAACGTGGTGTAACCATATGATGGAATATTATTTATCCATAAAAATGAATGAAGATCCATGTTTACAGAATGGATGAACCTTGAAAACATTATGCAAAAAAAGAAGCCAGACACAAAATGCCACTTATTGTACGACTGCATTTATATGTTTGCTATATTCATAATAAGAAAATTCATAGAGACAGAATGGAGATTAGTAGTTCTAGGGGCAGAGGAGGAGAAATTGGAGAATGATAATGAATGTGAGGGTTCTTTCTGGAATGATGAAAATGGCTGGAATTAGACAGTAATGGATAGATATAGACCTTGTAAACATACTAAACATCACTGAACTGCATGCTTTAAGAGGATGCATTCTCTTGTTTAAAAAAGAATGCAAGTGAAAGTAATAGGGACTACATTAATGTGGAGAATCCTTGTCCCATCTAAAGAGGCATTCCTATTCAGCCTCAGCTATTACAATGTAAGAATGTAATCCCATTGTTGAAGTATGCTCTGCTTTTTAAGAGAAGTTGGAAATCCAGAGTGTAGAGTGAAATTTCTTTAAAAGTTAGAAAGCAATTCAGCAAATTAAAATTATTTGTGGTCTATGTAATCTTGGTCTTGCAGTCACCATTTTGTGACCTGTGCCACCCTGCACTAATCAGCTTCCACGCCTCATCCAGTACAATAAAGACCCTGTAGTTATCATAAAATCAACTATCTTTTGTTCCCTTAACAAGATCTCAGAATATCTGATCAATATACCCTCCCCAGTTACTGAACCAGCATAGCAAATTTTCCCCCAGATGCCCAACCCCAGAACCCACCACTTCTGGGCCTTTCACTTCATATTGAATAAACAGTTTTTTTCAATACCAGGTAGGTGCCAGGCACTCTTCTAGGTGCTATATGAAAAACAAATGAATAAGTCAAGGTCCTTGCTCTCAAGGAGTTCAGTCAAGGAAGGGAGACAGACTTGTAAACAAATCAAGGTAATACAAGGCAGAATTAAACCAGTGCCTGATAGCAGTACAAACAGCGTACTATGGGAGTGCACACAAAGGAGCTATTAATTCTGCCTGTAAATATCAGGGAAGGTATTGCAGAAGATGTGGCATTTGGCTGAGCCATGAAGGTAAGGTAAGTTTATCAGGTGGAGAAAAGAGAGCAGGAGAAGGGAGTGAGAAGGAATTAAACTAAATAAAGGGCACAGTAAAGAAATGAGGCAGAAGCTGGAAGAGCAGATCTCACCCTTCCTTGGTTAAATATGGACCTTACACAATCTTCTTATGGCCTTTATTATGCTGGGTTAGAAAAATTGGCTTACATGTTTCTCCCATACACTGAAATGTTAAGTTCCATGAAGGGAGGAATCATTTATTTGTTCATCTTGGTGTCATTAATAACCTAGCATAATGCTTTATACATTGTGGGTGCTCAATAAAAGTTGGTAGGATAAGTGAATAAACTAACAAAAAAAAAGAGAAATTCAGGAATGCATGCAGACAGAAAAAGTAACCCATTATGGCTGGAGATAGGGACACAAAAGGACTATAAAGGAAGGTAAAGGCTAGATATGCAGGTTAGAGGCTAAATCGGGCAATTATAGACATATAGACATCCAAATTGGTTTTACAGGGCCTTTCTTTTTTTTTCTATTTTTAATTTTATTTTTACAGAATGTAGTTTGATTCATTACACAAATGAGGTACAACTTTTCATTTCTATGTTTGTACACAACCTAGATCCCCTTCCATGGATGAATGGATAAAGAAACTGTGGTATATATACACAATGGAATATTTACAGGGCCTTTCTAGTGTAGTTTAGATTAGGTGAATGAGGTAGCTTGTTTCTCTTCCCGAGTATTTTTCAGGTTGAAAAGCATTCTGACCAATGAAGGGTAAATGACTATGTAAAGGAAAGGGAATACACAGTAGATGCTCAGTAATAGTCCTTTTAAAAATTGAACGAAAGAGTGAATTACTCCATCCCAGAATGGTGTTGGTTTTTATATAACCATGGTATGTTCCTAACTCACAATCTATTTGTGGTCACTTGTGACCCACACATGTTTTTCTCTCATACCCTGATCCATCCTATGTTTGTGCTCTTGGATTTGAGTCTTTACAAGCACATTTTCCTACTAAGTTTCAACCCTAATTATGATAGGCTTATTTTTCCAATACATTGGGTCATTCATAGCTTTATTACTGTTTTCCAGAAAATCAAAACCACACTAAATTTGGGACCCACAAATTTGACACACACATTCTTGATTTTCTTTGTCTGGAATGTCAATAAATAAGCTGAACAGAATGGTCCTCTGAACCAATCCCTCCTGGGCCATCACTCAATCTATTCCCATTCCATCTTCATTAACCACAAATCTTCAATCTAGATATTCAGCTTATTAAAGTAATGTGGTCAGGATTCTACTTGTTTTCAAGTTATCGTAATGAAAAAGACTACACTGGAGACTTCTCCTTGGTCAGTGGATCCTATTTTATTGCTGTTAGAAATTAAAATTGTCTATGTGATTTGCTCTTCACAAACCCATGGTGACCTCTCTTTAGTGCCTTGGGATTTCCTGCGTGACTGCAAATTGATGTTTGATGGTTCTTTCTCATTTTTCCTAAAGATCAATATGCTGAAGGTCTTTAATTACTAGGGTCATCCTGTGCTTTTTCCCCTTCTGTTGCAAAAACAGGCGTATTTGTCCTTTTCTCATCTTCAGGGACTGAAGGGACAGTATTTCTTAAAAATAACGACCCATGAATCTATAGCCACATCTGCTTGTTCAATAAGTACCCCTAGGTTGCATATCATCAAATTCTTCTGATTCAAATTCTTCTATTTTTTACTCCCACATTAACCATTTCTCTCTCCTTAATTAGTTATTTATTTCCTAAAACACTTACCTTGACCAAACTTCTTCCAGTCAACTGCTTACCTAAGATCTATTTTTAAGAAACATGATAGAAAATATTGGTAAGTTCAGGTTTTTCCATCCTGGTATTAATAACAATTCATCCTTCTCAATCAGAAGATAAAAAAAGTTTCATTTTTTTAAAGTTTTGTGAAACTTTGAAAGTTCTTTAGACCTTGCTTTTTGTACACATTCCCAATTGTGACCATTCTTTTTTTTTTTTTTTTTTTTTTTTTTTTTTTTTTTGCAGCACCAAATTAATTTATTTTAAATTAATATGTCTATGGAC
The DNA here is from genome assembly GCA_020662805.1 of Glaucomys volans. Lineage (NCBI taxonomy): Eukaryota > Metazoa > Chordata > Mammalia > Rodentia > Sciuridae > Glaucomys > Glaucomys volans. Next base: position 138,694 of record JAJEJO010000518.1, on the reverse strand, counting down.
ATTTGGGTTGTTCCTGTTATGTTGGCTATTTGTGAATAAAGCTGCTATGAACATGGGAGTGCAGATATGTTTTTGAGATACCAATTTCAATTCTTTGGGATATCTATCCAAGAATGGGATTCTGAATCATATAATCCTATACTCAGTTTTGGAGGAACTTCTATGTTGCTTTCCATTATACAAACTCAGCAACAGTATAAAATAAGGTCCAATTTTTGCATACCTTTGCCAGCACCGGTTTTTTTTTTTTTTTTTTTTTTTTTTTCTTTTTTATTGAACACAAATGGAGTACAGCTATTGTTTCACTGGTTGTACACAAAGTAGAGTCACACCATCTGTGCGTTCATGCATGTACACAGGGCAATGGTATATGTCACACATTCTGTTATTAATTTTACCCCCCACCCACCCCCACCCCTCCCTTCCCTCTATGCTAGCTATCTTTCCTCCATTCTTGCCATCTTTCCCCCCCACATTATGCATCATCATTCATATATCAGAGAGACCATTCGGCTTTTGGATTTTTGGGATTGGCTGATCTCACTTAGCATAAGAGTTTCCAACATCATCCATTTACCTACAAATACCATAATTTTATTCTTCTTTATAGCTGAGTAATATTCCATTGTGTATATATACCACAGTTTCTTTATCCATTCATCTACTGAAGGGCATCTAGGTTGATTCCATAATCTAGCTATTGTGAATTGAGCAGCTATGAACATTGATGTGGCTGCATCACTGAGGCAATCTGATTTTAAGTCCTTTGGGTATAAGCCAAGGAGTGGGATAGCAGGGTCAAATGGTGGATCCATTCCAAGTTTTCTAAGGAATCTCCACACTGCTTTCCAGAGTGGCTGCACCAACTTGCACTCCCACCAGCAATGTAAGAGTGTACCCTTTTCCCCACAACCTCGCCAACACCTGTTGTTGCCTGTGTTCTTGATAAAAGACATTCTAATTGGGGTAAGATGGAATCTTAAGGTGGTTTTGATTTGCATTTCTCTTATAACGAGTGATGTTGAACATTTTTTCATAAATCTGTTGATTGCTTGTAGATCTTCCTCTGTAAAGTGTCTGTTCATTGTCCCTTTCTACAATTACCATGTTGTTTTAGAGATCTGATGTGGTTTCTAAATGTTGTGTATCTACTTTATACATTAATAGAACTAGGTACTACTGACAAAAAAGCAATAAAAATACAACTCTGCCATAAATTCTGCAGTCTAGTACAAAAAGAAGTCAGAGGGGGCAGGGATATGCTCAGTGGTAGAGTGTTTACCTAGCATGTGTGGGGGCCCCCCCACACCAAAAAATGGGGGAGAGACAGAAGAAAAATGTAAGTCAAGTGCTTCTTCCACTATATGCCTCTATTGCCTCTATTATAAAACTGACTTCAGTATGTTATGATCACCTGTTTATTCATCTGTCTTTCTCCACCTCAAGAGTAGAGATCACATCGTATTTGCCTAAAACCCCAATATTTCCCATAGTCACCAACACACCATGGGAACTCATGCTTCAAAAAGATGGGACAGAGGAGACAATGCACAATAGAGTATGATAGATGCTGCAGATAATTAATCCTATAGATGAGAACTCATTCCTTTAGAGCATAGTGGTCAAGGAAAACCTCTTCCATATATACGTTTGTTTTTAATTTCTTGCTTCCTCTACATTTAGTATAGAGTTGATTCCCTTTATTTTGTTCCTATTTATTCCTTATTAATACTTTTTTTTTACAACTCTTAATTGTAAACAAATATGAGGTACACAGTGATGTTTGATATATGTGGGCAATGCAGAATGATTAAATCAAGTTAATTAGCATTTCCCTCACCTCATTGGCTTATCTTTTTTGCGTGGGTGGTGATATTTTGAATTTTAGTTATTTTAGTCCTTTCTGGAAACCAAGCTAAACTCTAACTTATAGGAAACCTTCCCTTATGATGAGTTACCTGACTCATCATTCCTAAATTTCTCACACCCTTCCGCCCAAAGGTTTAAAAAGCCTTATCTACTAATATGGGCAGAAGGGAGCATCTGTGTTTTCTAATTAACTATCTGAATCCCTCCAGTTGTTCAGGGAGGCAAAAGTCATCACTTAAATAGTACACTAGGGTACTGATCACAAATAAAACAAGAATTGATTCAAATCTCTCTGTACTTAGTTAGCACTTCCTACTATACCAACAACTTCATTCAGTCTCTACAGACTATAGAATATTTTGAATGTAAATTCCATGCCAATCCATTACAAAGCAAAAGTTTAAATATTGCAAAAGATGCTGAATTTTGTGAAGCTGATGAAGATGATGTGGAGACCTAATCAACTCACATGCAAAACCACTGTCAATTGAGACTCTAGAAGTGGTAGATTAGTTATGATTGACAAGCACAAAATGAACAAGAACTGTATAAGAACATTTAAGATTCCAGGGAAAAAAAAGTCTTAAGATTCCAGGAAAAAAATTTGAAGCCCTCAAATATTTTTGCAAAAATTATCCTCTTCATGATGACATTGTGAAAATCAAATATGAGGAGTATCATTTCAGTTATAATTTAGTCTAAAGAATTAACTCTCCCCTGCCCAAAAAAAGGGACTCGAAGTTTAATTCATTCTATCTTCATTATCAGAATTAGGGTATAACTAAAATTTAATAACATAAGATAAAATGACTATCTCGGGATTACTTTTTAATTTTTAAGATACAGAACCAACCTTCTATTTCTACTTGCTATAAAATTTTGACTCCAATTTAAATGGTTTCCTTTATAATAGACTTTTCCATTTTAATTTTCCTAAAAGCATGAAACTTCTTGTAACTGCTTTGTCAGTTTTTATACTGGCAAATGTCCGTTTTCTCCCAGCTAAACAGTAAACCCTTCAAGGACAGAAATTATGAATTCTGTCTTTATTATCTGCCTCCACCACTACCAGCTTATTCCCAATTACAACCCGCACACCTGGCCTTGGCATAGAAATGTGAGGAAAGTAAGCATGCAGACTATGTTGAAGGCAGACTGCCTGACTTGGGGGAGAACTCCCCTGAAGATGAGACTAGTTGCAGCACCAACACTCCCCCTATATTTAAGGTGGTACCTGTGGTTCCTCACCTAATTATTCGCAGCTCCTATCATTCATAACAGCCTACCTTAAAGAGGAAAAGGTTTGGAAATGGTCTTCAATGTGATTTCTTATTTTGTCTTATTTCGCCCTACAGGATATTCTCTCCTATCACAAAAGGAGTCATCAGCGTCTCTCTCCAGGGTTATATCTAGGTTACCTAAAGCTATGTAGCTCTGTGGATCAGATCAAAGTTCTTGTAACTCAAAAGTTACCCAACATCCTCTGCCATGTGAAGATCCGTGAAAACAATAACATTTCCAAGTAAGTGGTCAGGAATTAGGATTTTCCTTGTGATGAAACAATGGTTCAAATGACCAATTTGATGTGCCCAAAGGAAAATGAAATGTTGCTTGCCATCCCAATTTCAATGGTGAGATGTCCCACAGCACACTGGGGCAGTGCCACAGCTGAGATTTAATACTAGGATAAGGAGGGCTTCCATTGTGGATTGGTGGGATGAGTCCATTAAAAGGGGGCACTGTCCTTCCATGTTCCCCTCTGCATTATTAATGTTCAAGCACTGATGCTTAACTGATTAATGAACAGATGACCTTTTCTTCCCAAATTGCTATTTCTAATACCTTTTCTTCTTCACAGTCTAAAAGTCATGTTTGTTTTGTGCTTTGTTTTTAAAATTATCTATGGGAATGGAACCTGATAAAACTACTGAGTCTTAAAGGATCCCCCACCCTCACCTCAAGCCTTCATTCTCCCTTCTCCTAACCCCCTGACCTGAGGATCTTATGTTTCCTATGCCTCTTATGGTTCTCTAGGGAAGAAAAGAAGTAACAGGGTCTGAGCCTCTGTTGGAGATTTGCTGTATGGTTTGGCATTTGGTGAATTACCCTGTTAGCTTTGGGAAAGTTGCCCAATCTTGGTAATCTGGCTCAACTTTACAACTTATTCTAATAGCAGGCCTCTGAAAATCTACTTTAATGAACTGAATTGTGCTCAACATGAATAAGAAATGAAAAAGAAGAAATATATAATAAAAGGAAAAAATCTCCATATTTGCTTCAAAAAGTGCAAACTAGATCCTCAAATTCTATTTACACCTATGTATTTGCTTACAACCAAAGTAGACTCTAATTTGGTCATTTAAAATTTAGTCCTTAAAGTGGAAAGGCTTTCCTTATTATTATGTCTCTCAGGGTTCACTACATAACTATTATTTGATGATAGTGCAATAGATGATAATGATGATGATGATGATGATGATGATCTCTTAAAGAACTCACCAACATATTCTCTCCTTCCACTTATCAACTACACCTGGATTTTTACTCTGCCATCTGGTGGTCATTTCAACAATCAACATTAGTTATCTTCTGGGTCTTCCCCATATGTTACATGGCTCATATTTGTGTTGACTTGGCAATGGTTATTTTCATCCATTTCTAGATCATGTTCTAATAGCTTATATTTTTTTAGTGGTTATATCAACTAATTTCCTTCTGTGAACTATCCAAAGCTCATTTTTACAAGATTTCAGTAGCCTTCACTCTGTCAGGTCCATTTGCCTCATTCTCATAGTCGAAAACAATTAGTCAGTGGTAGGTGTTTCATGGTATTCATACTGGTAAATTATTTTCTAATTTGATTAGAATACCCTATGTTAGCAATGTGGTCCTTCAGGCTTTCTATATACTTCAGCTAGTAATAAACCTCTGTTTAGCTCAGTATCAGTGATGAGAAAAAAGAGTTACCAAGCCAGTTTTTAAGATTGTAATTCTTTGTAAAGCCCAAAGTATGCAATAGGGCTTAATTTTGATTGTTTTTCTCTTATTGGGACAAAGAATAGATTTTCTAATTTTGTCCAGTATGAGACTTGAAATTAAACATATCTTGAAAACAAAAGCTATTCTGAAGGGATAGTTTAAAAGAGAATGCTGCTTGTTTGCTTGCTTGCTTTTGGTGAAAAAGTTCATGCCACATTCAATTTAGTTTTCTGACCCACAGATTGGAGACCAGTTTGGTATGCCCCTTTGGGGAAATCCCTGGGTTTTCACAGGGTGGGAACATGTGTCAGCGCCTCCTCTCATTCTATCCCCAAAGAGGGCTTTCCTTTCCTCTCTAGCCTACTCCTGAGAGCATACTGCTGATCCCTGCAGAGTTCCAAGGAGAAACTGGGCCAACTGAATGCATTCAGAGACTTGTGCTAAGATACCTGTGGAAACAGTGTTACCCAAGAGGCATTTACCTTGATCTTTTCAAGTTTTTTTCTTAAGAGCAGTCTTTGAGGGACAAAACAGATGTGCTCTCCTCCCACCACCATTCTTTTACTTCCTTTCTACATGACATTTGGAAAAGTTCATTAGGAAGGACTACAGAGCATGCAGAATAAAGGTACAGATGACTGGTTTGTGAGGAGGATGGAAGCAGTGATGTGTGCCCCCTGCTTCCTTTTATTGGAATTGTCTGGTGTTTCTGTTTGTGATTCTGGCTCAAACTTTTGGAAGATGTAAGAAACCAAAATAGTCCTCACTATTAACAATAGGACAGGGTTGAAATGTGCCATGTGGTTTCTTGCCTGAGTTGGACCAGAGTCCAGTGGTTACCCAACTATGGAATTAACCAGCAGATGCCCCTGTGGTAAAATGTAGGCTCTTAGAACTTATGGAGGATCCACAGGAAAAGAAAAATAGGACAGTCAGGAAATTATTATAAACTATTTGAAAGCTTCAATCTCAAAAACTGATTCACACAAATTAGACCTGTGTTCTGAGGCATATGTGGTTTGATAGGTGAACTAGAGCTTAAATTAGAAAAAGCTTATTTTAAACTCCATTTGGGTGGCAAAAAGTTCAAATTTCATGAATTGCATTGAGTTTTAACCACCAAATATTGCTTGTCCTGGTTCTGGACATATATGCTACAAGTTCTGAGTTGTATTCTGAACTTTTGTTATATTTCTAATTTTAACTTGACTCAACATACAGAGAGGAGTGGGAATGGATCCAAAAGCTTTCTGGCTCTGAATCTATGGAAAGTGTGGATCATACTTCTGACTGCCCCATGCAATTGTTCTTCTACGAGCTCCAGATGGCAGTGAAAGCTCTCCTTAAGCAGATCAATATACCTCTACACCAGGTACTAGAGTTTACCATTTTTATCTTTTTATGGCTCATGGAAACTATCTTGTAGCATAAAACTTACTCAAGAGGGATACACACACACGCGCACACACACACACACACACACACACACATATACACACATATATATTTGCTTTCATTTATTTAAATACCACTTTGTATGTTTGTGCACATTTTGAATTTAATGCCTGCAAGTATACATAAGCTATACTTCTGCTCTTTTTTTCTATTATCAGTCTCTTATAAGTTTTCCAGACCCCACTGTACTGTGGTCTCTTCAATCAAGGAAAAACTGCCATCTAGTCTACCTTGAAAGTCATCAAGACTCAACATCAGACTAGCACAAAGCAATGAGAATACATACACATATGCATTTATAAACAAACAAGGGTACAGCTAGATGTACAAATGATTTACCTAAGAAGGATAATAGTATAATCTACAGCAGTGGCCCAGCTATGTCATTATATCTATCCACAAATAGAGAAGTTACTGTCAAATTATTTTCTTATGTAAATCAAAACATGAAATCTAACCTCCACAAATAAGTCATTTCAAAAAAACTATTGGCATAGAATAGAACATTAAGTTTGTTAGGTTCTGTCTCTTAGTTTGATTGGCTGTACCACCAGGTTGAATTTCTCCTTTTAGGTCTCTCTCTCTCTCTCTCTCTCTCTCTCTCTCACGCGCGCATGCGCGCACACACACACACACACGCACACACGCACAAGTCTATATTAGGAAGACCCCTACAGGAGTGTCTGGCTCTTTTAATAAAAGAGAACTATGAGGTGTCCTCTGACCCATGGAGGCAGGGGAGAAATTAGAGATTGCAGGAGTGTGCTTCCATCAGGGTACTGCTCTGATTTTAAGTCAATATTGCATGACCAGTCTAAACCAGCCTAAACTAATGAATACTAATTCACTAAATTGCAAGAGATGCCATAAGGATGCTATGGGAACAACTGGACTATTCCAGAAGTGGCCATGTGCTCATGAGGAGGGGGAAAGAAACAGCTCTGCTTGTGACAGTCGATACTATTAAAGGGTTTCTTGGACTTAGCAGGTTTGAAGCAGCTCAAATTTCATTGGTGACTCTTGGGCTACATATACATGTTGGGAGAAGGCTGCCCAACTGCATAACAGTGCATACAACATTTTTTTTTTATACTTGTAAAATTTTCTCAGTCCGGGCCAGAAACTACATTTTTCCCCCTTAACCAACTTAAATTGAAACTAGTGGATTTTTAATTCAATCCATTTTTGTTGCTTCATGTAATTATATTCATCATTTTGAAAAGCCCACAGAATGCAATCATTTTCTGCTTTTATAAGAAGCATAAATGTTGTTTTCAGAGTTTATGTGGAACATTACTGCCTTAAATCTTGATTTTTATATAGCATTATTAAATGGGCTGAACCCTAATATTTATGTTGTATAAAAATTCCAAGCTTGAAGTCGTGTAATTTTGTTAGATGTTTTATGCCAGTTTGGTGTTGTTTATGTAAGTACCATGTTGTAACTCTCCTATTTTTCCTCCGCGCGTGTCCCTCTGCAGGCAAGGAACTTCCGCCTCTACACACAGGAGGTGTTGGAAATGGGTCACAATGTGTCCTTTCTTCTCCTGCTCCCTGCTTCAGACGACGTCTGTACAGCCCCAGGACAGAATAATCCTTACACCCCACACTCAGGGTTTCTTAACCTCCCTCTTCAGATGTTTGAACTTGGTATAGTAGCTTGTTTCACCTAGAAATATTAACCCAGCCTCCTTATAATAAAATCACAAAGTTATATCTGTTCCCCCTTGTCCCAGTGGAGGGTCAATAAATCACATGATGGCTTTGGCAACAACCCTTCCTAGAACTGTGTACAAGTCTGAGAAAAAGCAAAGCTCCAAGACTATGTGCCTGAGCAATAATTATTGAAACCTAGCTAAGGCCCAATGGAGAGGAAGGAATTCTAAACAGAAAGTTCAGTTATCAGGCTGTACTTATTGCCTCTCCTTTGCTTTCTTAAAATATAAATACAAGAATGATGTTTTTATGAAAGCACTGCCCCTTCTCTCCCCCTCCCCACCTCCAACTGGGAAAAAATAATAACGAAATTAAAATGTAGAGTTTGTTATCACTTGGGAGGGAAAAAAGGTGCATAAATATGTCATAAAGACTCTGATATTAAATAGACTAAATTTCTGACAGATCATTTGAGAAATGCACCAAGTCTCTCAGGATGCAATATTGCAACTTTTTATGTGGGGTTCTGAGTGGTGGAAGATCTTGTCCTGACTTTCAAAAATGAATAGTCTGGGCTCCAGCTTCTCCATCTTTGAAGAGACCTGTGCTGCCTACTAAGAATGTGAATAGGGAGGCTTTGTCTCCCTTTCCGTGCTTCATCTTGTAACAGGCCAATAAGAGGCAATTAGTAAGGGCTCCATCAATTCAAATGAATTATACAGTTTGTGGGAGGCTGACTGGATAGGTGGATGGAATCGAGGCAGACCCTCTTTGGATTGCTCCCTAGCCACCAGGTTTAGAAACAGACAAGGAAACTGCCTGATGTCTTATTTTGAGACCCAGGCATTTGCATCTGAATTTATCTTTTCAGGATAAATTGTTCAAACAACTCAGTTCCTATTACTCCAGGCAGTTCAGATGCCTAAAAGGTGATGAACAGCAACTATTATTCTCCAGAGGAGCTAAAGTTCTTAAGAGAAGCTTCAATCAGACTTGCAGACTGGGACTTGAGAGTTTTGGGTCACCTACTGTATGACACTGGTAGTCCCTAACCTTTCTTTGCCTTTTCTGTGTTACACAATTAATACCATCGGCCATACCACTCCCTAAAGCCTGAATGTAAATGTGACCATTTAATGTGTTCCCCCGCAAAAAGATATTATTAGGCCATGTTATAATAGCATTGTTATTACGAAATATAGTTTGGGGCAAAGTATTTCATTTCAAGTCAATAAATATCAGGTGCCTACTGCAAGGATTTAGAGATCAGTAAGACAAAGCTCTGCTCTTGGGGGGTTTTAAATATGATTGTAGGAGTAAAATAAGAATATAGATTATTATAAATGAAGTAAAATATGCCATAAAAAATATATATTGTGTGATGTCGAGAAAAGAAAAGAAGCACATTTTCTCAAAGTATATCAGAAAACCTTAATGAAAGAGAACATATTTAATATGGGTATTGAAGGATGGACAGGATTTTAATAAACATGAATAAAGAGAAAAGCTTTCTTGTCAACAGGAATAGAATGAGCAAAGACATGAAAATAAAAGAATTTAGAAAAGAAGACAAGTGGTTCGGTTTGCCTACATCAGAAAAAAATATGAGGAAACAGAGGAATATAAAGCTCTACAGATAAAATAAGGCCAATTGACTCTTGAGAACCAGTCTGAGGAATCTGTTTAAGGTGGATTGGAAGCAAGGTTCAAAAAATTCAGAGATTATTAAAATAGTTCAGTGTTGGAGTAGGAAACAAAAAGGAAAAAAAGGGAGGAAAATAAAAAGGAAACAAATAGAGACATGAGAAAAATCAGAAGTAATTAACAAGAGTGAGCAATTATTTAAATGAGGTAAGGAGAAGTCTGGGGAATGCCCCTGGTGGTTTTCAGCCCCAATGACTACAAATATATTGCTACCTCTACTAGGAATACGAAAGTCAGGGAAAAAAACAATTTAGGGAAGAAAGTATTTTTAGCTTTGAATATGTTGAGTCTGAAGGTGATAAGACAATATCCAGGTGCACATGTCCTGTTAGCAGTAGAAATGCAGGAGAGAAAAATAGATATTAAAACAGAAATTTAGCCACTATCTACTAAAAACAGCTAAAGTCATGAAAGTGAATGATTTCTGTAAGATAAGTAACTGACAAAGAACTAAGGGAAACACTTCATTGGAGAGCTGACCAATATTTCATTCTGTATAAAACAATCATTATTGTTCCATTATTATAGGTGAAACTACATGAAATTCATTTTCCCATGTTTTAATGGCCTTGATGGGAACAATCAATGATTTGGTATCAGTTAAAATAGTATATGATTCCTAAGGCCCTGGAAGTCCCAGGAATGTGAGGGTCTCTCTTCCTTTCTGTGAGGCTCACACATTCTTCTTGAGAAACCATACTCTGTTCTGCTGATTTCTACTCTGCAATCTGGTGAAGTCTACTAGTATCCATTTTTTCTCTCCAATATTTTGTTCATGCATTCATCAATAAATATTATTGAGTAGGAGACTGAGGCAGAACGATTGCAAGTTTGAGGCCAACCTAGGCAACTTAGCAAGACCCTATCTCAAAATAAAATAAAAATGACTGAGGACATATTTCGGTGGTAGAGCACTTGCCTAACAAGGTCCTGGGTTCAATCCCCAGTACCAGGAAGGCCTTAGAGTGAGAGTATGCTTGGCTAAGAGATAAGTGCCCCTAGCATGTAGTAAGCAAGAACAACAAAGATAAGAGATAAGATCTGGCAATCAATGGAAACCAGATCATGTAAGGCTCCACAGGCCATGATGAGGAATTCAGATGTTACTTTAAGTATACTGGGAAACCAATGGAGGATCAGGAGCAGTAGAGTAACATAAATTCTCCTGAAAAATCCAGTAAAACTTCCTCAACAACAAAAAAAGCTTAACTTTATTTAACTTAACCCAACAGTCTCCAAATTCATTTGACCAAGACTGGCACCATTTTTGCTGTAGTACTTATTAAAAGTACACAGAACTTATATTTGGGATATGATGCCCTAGAACAATGCTTCTTAAACTTTATTTGCATAAGAACCACCTGGGTAGCTTGTTAAAATACAGATTCCTGAAGCCCAACCCCAGTGAGGCTAAATCAGTACATCTGTGAAGAAGCTGGAAAATGTATATTTCCAATAAGCTCTCTGGTGATACTGAAGCCACAGATCCATGGACCACACTTAAAACAGGACTGACAAGCACACAGAGATGAAGACAGAACTAGAGATGTGGTTAGAATAGTAATATAGTAGAATTCACTTGTGTCTGCACCTTTATCTGTCTTACCTCCATGTTGCTAAAAGTAATATAAGATTAGATACTATCCTTCATCCATGTAAAACAGTCATAGATCAGAGCCTGGGTCTCACAGTTTCTGGCTTTAAGATGTTTCTTCCTAGAGTAGGACTTTCTTACCCTCTCAATCATCCCCTGTTGCCATATCACAGATGATCCAACTAATCATCTAGGACCATGTAAATTTCCAGAGAAGATCTCTTGATTGGGCTTTGATCCCCTGGCACATACAATTCCATTAACCGTTTTTTAGAGACCAGCGAAAAGTGTGGCCTATAGGTGGTGATTAATTCACTCTCTAGTACAATGCTTATTGTATTCCACCAGTAACAAATTTTAAAATATAATTGGGTCTCAGTAATAATCATGACAAACTCTATCATATCCCCTAGCAATCAGAACTTTCCAAGAGGCAGATTATCATAGTTACTTTGTCCCTTAAGCATCAGCCCACTGACTGACTAATAACATCTTACATAGGGACTTTTAAGGACTGGTTATAGTACTTCTAACTTCTCTAAGAAATATGCTAAGCATTTTTTATTTGCTTTTTCTAAGCAGGAACTTCTATTCTCCATAGGTAATTTTACAATAAAAGGCTGTGATACACTAAGCATTTCTGAGAAAGGAAAGAATGTTTTTGGAAATTCAATCAGAACTCAGAAAAACTTTAATAACAACATGGGAATTCTAATGAAATTTGAAAAGGTGTGAATTATGGGAATATGTAAATTATAATAGAATAAAGAATTGCACTATATTTCAGTTTGACTTGTATAAGTCATCCCCAACCCCATGAAAGAATTTGAGATTTGGCAAACTGACCATGTTCCTGCCAGTGGCCTAAGTGAATCATAAATAACATACTAACCAGCTATAGAAAACTGCATCTGTGCCTATTCCAGCACTAAACAGATCTAGCAAGGACAAAATGACAAAGGAGTTCAGCCCTCTGTCTCCTGGAAGTAAAGACCACTAGGACAAACCCACAGGATGCTCCTCCAGAGGATTACCTCTGTTGTTGAGAAAGATGGACCTGTAGGAGCATCTTGTAAGATCTGGACAAGCAGGGTTCAGCTAAGGCAAAGTGGCACAATTTCACCAAAGATCCACTCCCTTTTCCATAGCTTCAGGGATGACACTTCACCTTCCCTGGGGTAGGAGCAGGCAAGGACCCCTCTACAGGAAAAAAACATGTGCCTGGGGGCCTACAAGCATCACTGTTTACACTGTTCCCAGGATAAAAGGAAAACACAGTATCATGAGCCATTAGAAAACCCATCCAGTGATTTGGCCTCTTGAGGATTTGCCTAGCCTGAATAAGGAGGTCACCCTGCCCTGACCCTGTGAGCAGTCACAATTACCAATAGGCCTGTGATGAGGAAAGCTGATTTTTATAGATTTCTTTGGCTTTATGATTCATACTAATTGGACCAGAAAGACAAAAAATGGAGAATTTTTTTAAATAGTTTGAGTCTTGGTGTATATTTCATATTTCTGTGCTTGGCTACATCCTTCATTCAACAAACATTTACCAAGATTCCACTCTAAGCCAGGTACTGTGCTGGGGCTGGACATACAGACATCAAAAGGCACAGTGTGCCCACCAGAAACTCAGAATCCAGTAGGGAATGCAGGCAACTATGCCAATAGTCCTAAAACAATGAAAGCACTGCTATAAGATGTGGGCTACTGAATTTCAGAGGAAAGATACCTACTTACTCATTCCTTATAGAGATAATACTTTAGCTGGACTTTGAAGGAAAAATAAAAATTCATAAAGTGAAAGTAAAGGCAGAACAGAAAAGAACAATCATTTTAGGCAGAGGGACCAGCATGCACAAAGGATTAGAAGGCTGGGAAAGTTCTGCCCAATTAGATACATTCTTAATAGCTTAATTGAAGGATGCTTATGGCATCTGAGGAAGCTAAAAGTTAAAAAGGTCAAAATCACAAAAGGCTACTTATGTCATCCTAAGGAGGTGAAACTTTATATCCTGTAGGCAATGGGGAGTGATGAAAAAAAAATCTTAAGGGACAACATGGTCTCACTGGATTTTAGCAGTTCTGTGGAGGATGGATTATAGGAAAGCAAGAGAAAAAAGGACTGAGACCAGAGGTTGACAATTAAAGCGACTGCCTCACTAGTTCAGGTGGGCAATAAGAACCTGAACCAGCCACAGTGGCAGTATAGAAAAGAAAGTAGGAGTAAGAGGAATTTAGGAGTTAAAATCAATGAGACTTTGTGATTGATTTGATGTGGTTGAAGAGCAAGATGGAGGAGCCAGAGAGTCTGAATAGGGTGCTGAGATGAATAATGTTGACATCTACCCAAACAGGAAAAATATGAGGGGAGGAACAGGTTTGGGGGAGGGGAGAGATGATGAGTTCAGTTTGACAAATGATGAGTTTTGAGGTGCCTGTGGGATACCCAGGCAATGAGCCTAATGGAATCCAGGCCACAGGCTTGCAAGAAATGGCATAGTCTCAACCTTCATTCCTAATGCCCATTTTTCATAATTTAGGAGAGTATTTCTATATTACAACTGCCAACTTACTCACTACCAGGAATCTAAAGGGGCACCTTGTGCCCAGGTTCTTTCTGAAACCTTGGCAAAGACTCATGGCACTTAAATAGACTCTTGGGGATTATCTCATGATTCCTTGGCTTCCAAACCCAACCAGACTGATAAGGAGTTCAGCAAGTTAGAGAGCCTTAGGAAAAATATTCTAATCTCAATCCTGTTCTAATATTCTAGTCTCTAAATGCCTCATCCCCACCCCCACCCATGGTGGCAGGGGGTGGGAAAGGGATGGGAACAAACATGTCTTTTGTATCTGGTATGTGTCATATACTGTGCTGGATACCTGATATACACTGTAATATTTAATTCTAGGTAGGCATTGTAATCCCTGTTTCAGGGATAATACTGAGACTCCTGGAGGTTACCTGCCCACCACACAGGTAGTAAGGGGCAAAACTATGATTTAAACCCAGGCCTGTGTGATAGCTAAGCCTAAGAACTTTTCCACTGCACTCTACTGCTAGTGTTCATGCCAACTGTATTTCAGCCTCTATCTTTTATGGGGGGCAGGGGGGAGAGGGAGAAACAACACCACAGAAAATTAGTCTTAGTTTGTAAGTTAATAACAAATCATGTGGTCTGGATAATGACATTATTGTAGCCTTATACCATCTTGTCTTTAAAATGCATGTGATTCACATTTTCAAAAAATTAGAAGCTTCCAGTCTACCCTCCCCTCTTCAGTGATGGCTACCAAATGTATCATTGCTAGACCACAAAAGACTATGTTAAAGTAACATTTGTTAAAGTGACATTAAAGGCTCTGGATGAAAACCACTAGAGTGGGAAATGGAAGCGCTACAGTTGAAACTTGCTCATAACTCACTTGTGGTGCATGGCATGGATGGTGTGGGTGCTTCGAGGCCACCCACTGATCCATTGCTCCTACTGCAAAGACACAACAAGGGAAAGCTGTGAACACCCTGGCTTTTAAGAATTCAGATGGGACTGATAGTGTTTCTTTTAAAGAAATCATTCAGTGTCTCTCCATAATCAAGTTTCCCAGTCATATTTTACAGAGGGAAAAAAGTCAATTTTTTTTTTTTAATTTGGTTTGGAAAAGCAGGCTGTGAGACACTTCATTCTCTTCACTCTCCAGCCAATAGAGGACATCTGTCAAGTGCTAACAGGATATAATCCCTCCTTGAAAGGCATAAAGACACATTCAGAGAACTACAGGGGTCAAAAGTAAGCTACAAAGTAATGGTGACTCCTTCCTGCAGAGCTGCCAGTAAATATCACAGACCTGAAATACCTTTCAAAACAGGAAAATCTAGCACAAAGTGAGAGAAAGAGGAACAGAGGGAAAGAAGAGCCTTCAGGTACAGGGTATGCCCTCTTCAGATCAGCTCAAGCATTTATTTTATTCATTTGGTCAATAAACATTAGCTGAAAAGCTACAATGTTACATGTTTTGAGGAAATAAAAATTAATGGAGACATGGTCCCTGCCCTGAAAATATCACTCTAATACCAAAATAGTCAACTACACACACAGTTACAATGTAGCAGGATATGTAATCATACATTTAGAAACAAGTGCTCCTAAAGAGGGAGAAACTGGTTCTGCAGGGAAGGGAAGAGATATCAGTGGAAACTTCACTGAGAACACACATCAGCAGAACCTTCAGGAACGGAAGGAGACCTGACTTTATTGGGTAAATATGGGTAGCTGGGGATGAGGAAAGGCATGTTAAAAGTATGAGAGTGTAAAAGGAGTGTAGTAAGTTCAGTTTGACCAAAGGTTAGGGTTGATGCAGGGCTAAGGGTTGGAAGTGGTCACACAATGAAAAATATGACTGAAAATATATTCAAATCCTCCACCACAAGGAGCTTCCTTATGGGCAGATAATGTTTGGATCTTATCCTAAAGTCAAGAAGGTTCTCTGTAGAGGTCTTTAAGTGAAGAAACTGTATGAGAATTCTATTATTTGAGAAAAATGAAATCATTTGTCATTTACTATAAGGGTATAAGAAATCAGCTTTTCTCTGTGTTAGGCAAGGAAGTGCTAAAGAGAATAGAAAATATGGGAAGGAAGGATCTGACACTAGAAAGAAAATCAACCCCAGGTAGTAGACTACCTGGATTGAGAAACACCTCCTTGAAATGGGCACAGCTGGAGTAAGGATGAACCAATGAAGCCCTCACCCTATTCTTCTCTTCTACTTCCATGAGGAAAGACAAAGCAGCTACCTACCCTTCCACTCATCTAAGAGGAAATCACACAAGGAAGCAGGCAGTGGTAAGATGGGAACTGCAAGGTGCACAGAAATCTCTCAATATGCAGAGAAGCAGGGCTTCCTCCCTGAGGTGTAGAGATGACAAATGCCATATTCTGAGGCATTGTGGTTTAGCTTCCCTAAACAGCCAGGTAGAGGTCTTAAGAATCAATAGAAAAATGGTGCCAGGGCAGTAATTATATGTTCTTTCTAGAATTCCACACCCAGTAAGCCATAATAAAAGTGTTCTAACAGACACCTTGAAGTTAGAATAACCCTCTTTCCAAAGCATGGAACACACTGGTAAAAGTCAAAGGGACACAAAATAATGAGGTTCCTGGAGAATGAGGGTCAACAATGAGCCAGAAAGAGACTGGAACTACAACAGTTTGAATCAGGATGCTTTTCTTACCACATTGGAATCTGAAATTATAGTGTATGATCAGAGCTTATCAGAGAGAAGACTACATAATCTGACCACCTCAGGCTGTCTGCACTAGGCTCAGTCCTATATTGGTCTGTCCCTCCTGAACAGGAACAAATGATGGAGATTAAGGTTGGACTCTTTCCTGTGGCCTGCCTCTGTCCCATTATATTTTGAGAGGGGAAGGTCAAGAAGACTGAAGACAAAAATGGTCTGTCCAGGCATCAGTTCCCACCATCCTTCCAGAGGAACTAAGGAGGGGAGAGACAAGAGGACAAAAGCCCATAATGGCAGGCCCTCAGGGAAGTTTTGCAGTCAGACAAAAGCTAACCCAAGAAAAAAACATGGATCTTCTAGGGATTCTAAAGTTGGAAAGGAGCAAGATACATAACTGGAAATCAGACATGAAAATTCAAACTAGGTTTCAAACTGCTACTTGGCTTTGCTTTTCCTTTAAAGTAAAAAGCAAGCTTATTTTCAGTCATACATAAACACACACACACACACACACACACGCATGCATGCACACATACAATACATATATGGACTTTAGAAATCCACATAAGTGAATTTAAGATACACACACACACACACACACACACACACACACACAAAGAGTTTTGTGTGGCTTAACAATGGGGATTGGGAATACGTTCTGAAAATTGTGTCCTTAGGCAATTTATCTTTGTGCAAATATCATATAGTGTACTTAAACTAAGATGGCTATGACATCACCAGGCAATATAATCTCACTGGACCACCATTGTATGTGCAGTCCATGGTTGACTGAAACATCATTATGTGGCACATGACTATACATGAAATAAAAAGCCCCAACTTTAGGTAAAAGTCCACATAAACTGCAGCTTGAGCCAACCTCACTTCCCCACACCTTACCAGGGTTGGTAAACCTCAAAGGGAATAAATACTGTCTGACTGAAGCCAGACAACTGGCCCCTTAAGAGCACATTTATAATTTATTTATGGCTTAATATTTTCCACTGATAGGATTAATAAATCATGTTTTCATCCAACTGGTTTTCTCTGAGGTATGAATTTCTCTATTTTGATACCAGATCTTAACATGTTTTATTTTGCTTGTCCATTTTCCAGTTCATTTTTGCAGCTATAGAGAGAAATTTATTAGTCTGTATTGCCGCCTTTCTGCTGTTGTGGAGCTGGATTCTCTGAATACCCAACAGTCCCTAAGGGAAGCCATCTCAGACAGTGAGGTTGCAGCTGCCAAACAAAGACACCAGCAAGTTTTAGATTTCATCCAGGTAATAGTTTTTGGTTTTGGTTTTGGTTTTTTCAGGTAATGGGAAGGAAGAGGCAAGGTGGAAGAGGTAAGAACCAGGCAGGAAAAAGCACAGCAATTTGGACTGATTCAAAGTACACAGTGTGCAAACAGCCTGTTGATTTGGTTAAAATGTGGAGCTAAGAGAGAGCTTAGCTAACCTTCAAACAAAGGTTTAAGAAAAAAGTTACATATAAATTCCACTATTCCTAAGATCTGCATTAGCCATACTGTAGAAAAAATCACCCCCAGAAATAATGATCAGAATATCATTCTTACCTGATATCCCACTGACAATTCCAACAGAAAAAAAAATTGTATTAATTTACTCAATATCTCAGAGAAAAAAATAATCTACCAATTTATGTTAGCCCACATTCACTTAGAGCTAAGATTCCTTGTGTGTTTTCTTCTGTCTAGCAGAGTGAACACTTCAATGTGTGAATACTGAGGTGAGAAAATGTGTTCCCTGTCGATGGTCTTATCTGTAAAGACTTCAAGGTGACAGCTCAACGGCTTATGAAAGGGGTCCTAACTAGTCATCAAAAGAATTTGGATCTGGTTTGAAATTGCCTCTAAATGTCTTAGCCAAATTGTACAATCTTTCTGTCCATCAGTTCCCAATTCACACAGTGAGTATAATAGCAGCAGCCCCATTAGAAATATCACCATGATATATATTCAGTTCAATTTGATAAATACTTGTTAAACACCCAGGTTCCAGGCACTGTATGGGAGATACAAAGTTGAAACATATATGATCCCTAACCTTAAGGAGTTTAAAATCCAGTAAGATGGACAGGATATATATAAATACTATTTGTAAAATGTGCTGTATTTGTTCTGATCAGTCCTGCTCACCAAATGATTTGCATCTCTCTCTTGAATTTGAGAAGAATTACAGTAAGACAGTCAGATAAACTCTTACAACCATCCAGAAAAGGGTAAATTAGAACTGAAATTCTGTGAACTTTAGGTAAATAAGTCTCTCAAAGTCCTAATCTCATCTGAAAAAAATAAGGATGATGATAATAAAAGCACTATCTCACAGCGCTGCTGAGAGGATTCAATAAGAGAGCAAATGTAAAACCCCCAGCAAAGTGTCTGTCACCTGATAGGTACACAATAAACTATATATTTATTTACTTATTCGTTAATTAAAGGGAAAATCCTTTGAAATATGACTATGCAAGAATTAAGGCTCTGAGGTATTCAGGACACTTGGAAAGTACTCAGTGACAAATCTTTAGGATTATCCTACTTTCTTCATCCTATAAAGGAGGTATCTTACTGATCTCTGAGACTTTAAGAAATAACTTTTCAAGAAGTTACTTGTTCTTCTCTGAGAGTATAATATTTAAAAATTCAAAACATTTGCTTCAGTTATTTCCAGTAAAAATGAAACATAGTGGGAAAGGGGTAGAAAAGGCAGAATGCAGCATGAGGAGAATATGGAAAATTGGCTCATCTTTTAAACCCTATATGAGGGACAACAAAGCATAGTAAGAATAATAATGGAGAAGTCAAGGAGCACACATTTGAGCCTTGAATCTTCCTCTGATTGACTCTGGAGCAGTGGACAATTTATATGACCTCCCAGGATCTCATCCCCTTATATGTGAAATGAAAGGACTGGACTAGATCATGTCTAAGGGCCTAGATGGCCCTAATGTTTCACGATTTTTAGAGGAACACTTCTCCAACCATGCCTCTGCCTTCCTCCACTTAAGTCTCTCTGAATCCAATGTGCTCATCCAATGAGGAGACTGATTCTCCAAAGTCTGTTGCAGTCTTGAACTCCTCCCAGAGTTCCTGGCTCCATTCCCACTCCCTTACCATTACCCTTGCTCTTCTCCTTATCACTTAACCTAAAGCTCCACTAATGTTTTCTTTCTCTTTCATCATGCCATGAAAGTGGACTGGATAAAAGCAGGTCAAGCCAGGAATTTTTCAAAGTTCTTGCCCACTCTGGTATCCCAGAGCAGGTAACTTAAGAGCCCCTCTACATACTCCCCTACGAGCCAGCCAGGTATACATAGACTTGGATAAAAGCCAATTTCCAAATGGTTCAAAAAATAACTTCTTGTGCAGGGTAAAACCAGACCCATCTTCCTGCTCCAGAGCCTTCAGTGTTCTACCTTGCTCCAACCAACTTAAATAACTGCATCATCTCTCCCCTTATCTATGTTGGCTTCTCAGTGTCTCTGTCTCTGTCTGTCTGTCTGTCTGTCTGTCTGTCTCTCTCTCTCTCTCTCTCTCTCTCAATGAAAATGAAAAACAGCTGCAACCACTCATCCATTGGTGTTCACAGCTCAGACTACCACACACTATAACCTGCAGAGGCGACCGCCAGTCGAGAGAGCATTTGTATGATTCCAGATCTAAGACAGTGTTGAAGTCACTACACAAACCAAACATTGTAAAGAGCAAGGGAGTCTATGTAAATATGGTTAGGAAAAGAAGCCAAGGAGTGTAGCCAGAAAGTGGGAGGGTTGGATGGTGGGGGGTATAGAAAACCATAGATAAGGTATACTGGCTTTACAGGCAGCAGAAAAGTCAGTGAGTGAAAGAAAAGGAGAGAGAGAGAGAGAAATGTCAAAGTGCAAAGACCTAGA
Organism: Glaucomys volans; assembly: GCA_020662805.1. Taxonomy (NCBI): domain Eukaryota; kingdom Metazoa; phylum Chordata; class Mammalia; order Rodentia; family Sciuridae; genus Glaucomys; species Glaucomys volans. The sequence continues at coordinate 118,276 of JAJEJO010000518.1, read as the reverse complement.
GCTTGGCATGTTTTGAGCTGCCAAAACCTAAAGGGCAATTAGACCATAATTTATATACTGTAATGCTTCAAATGCTCCTAAGCTGTAATAGAAACACAGCTCATTAAATATAGCCAATCTATCATCCCCTCAAGCACCTTGTAGCTATGCTGTGAGAAAACCAATCACCTTTACATTTTAATAAAAATATTATCTTGCTTGAGTATAGAAAAAGGGGTCTAATTTATGGGATGAAAACTGAAATTTTTAAAGAGCAGGGTGAAAAATGAATGCAGAACTTTTAATCAACAGTCCTAGGGAGTTCATGGTCTTTCTTTTTTAAAATGTGTCAGCAAGTCTTTAGATGCTGAATTTGGACCTTAAAATCAGGGGGGATTATGTTGTCAGTTACTTTCAGATCAACAGTATAAGGTAAAATGGGTGAAAATTATACTTCTTTTGGAGCTACTTAGCTAAGTTCCATTAAACTCAATCCATGGGCCTCCCTGTACCTATGGAGTTTTTGTTTTTCTTCAGCTAAGACCTATCCATGTCATCACTGAGAAAAACTAAGTAGTAAACATTGCTTCTAAACAAAATTTTTTAAAATTTCTATACCAACTCTATCTGTCCTCAGCAACAGGCTTAGACAATCTAATCTAAAGAGAACAGGTACATTATTATCAATAAGTACATTAATTCCCTAAGGTCTCTAACAAATTACCACAAACTGGGTACCTAAAGACAACAGAAATGTATTCTCCACATTTCTGGAGACCAAAAATTTGAAATTAACATATTGGTAAAGCTGCACTCCCTCAGGAGGCTCTGTGGGGGGGATTCATTTGCTGTCTCTTCTAGCTTCTGGTGGCTATTGACATTCCTTAACTTACATCACTCTGATCTCTGCTTCTGTGGTCACATGGCCCCCTTCTCGTATGTCTGCCTCTTACTCTTACTCTTATAAGAATGTCCTTATTAGAACATTTGTCATTGGAATTAGGGCACATCCAGATAATCCAGGCTAAATTCTTCCTCTCAAAATCCTTAACTTAAACACATCTTTTGCTATATAAAATGATATTTGTTTTTTTATTATATAAAGTAATATTCACAGGTTTGAGTACGAGAATCGGACATCTTTTAGAGGTCCACCTTCAGCCCACCATAATAATCATGATTGTCATTACGACAGAAGTGTATTCTTCTACATTATCTTACTTAATCCTTATAATAACTCTTTGAGGGTAAAGATTTAAAGAATTATGTGACCATTCCATTCATTCATTCATTCATTCATTCATTCACTGAGCAATCATTTTTTGAATAACTATTCTTCACAGCTAAAGATAAAAGACAGAAAAGTATAGTTCCTGTCCTTGACAAGCACTCTAAATGCAGTTCACAATCATGTGCCTTAAAGTAATTTTGATAAGAATTTTTAAAAAATAACTTTTGAGACAAGTGTATGCTACATGAACTAGGGCCAATAAAATCCAGCTGAGAGAGCAAAAATCTCAACAGGAAAAGTCTCATCTGGAATCCTTACTTTATCTCCTGAATTTCAAATTTCTCCCTTCAAAATGGCTTAGTGCCTCCCTGTGGGCCTGCCTACTGTCAAACTTCCTGCCCAACTCACCAAACTAACAATCCCTGGAGCTCAATATCATGTTTTCATCACCAGCCCTGAATGCTCTGCCAGGTCCTATCACCCCAGAACAGAACTAGAAAGCAAGAGAAATGACTATCAATCACACAGCACCATTCACTGGTTCATTCTAGTCTGCCTGTCACTCAGATCATGGCTCACTGCATGTCCCTGTTTCAGATTCAACTCGGTGCTGGGAACACCAGGTTTGTGAATATTCTTTAAAAGGCAAACTTAAATACAGGTAAGTACAGATTAAAGACACAAGAAGGAATTTTGAAAATAAAACATAACACTGGGCAGTACCTTATCTTTAAAACAACTATAATCAAAAGGGACTTCATCTTGAATTGTTCATGAAATGAACACCTTCCTCCTGGAAGTAGAATGACATAAATTTTCTAAATGTTCTTCAAAAATAAATCATAAAGTGGAAGTGACCTTAGACATCATTTAGTCCACTTTTTACGGTTGAGTAAATGGGCGTGAAGAAGTTGACACCTTGCTCTAGGCACCTAATGAAATCAGACGCAAAGCTAACCAGGGCCCTATGAAACATTGTGTAACTAAGTGCCTCTCCTTGGAGACAGAACAACCAGAAAGCTCACAGCCACCCTCTACCAAGATCTAGAAGAATATCTATAGAAAGAGATACAAAATTTTGAGTGACTTTTATACAAATAGATTTTGGAGAAACTACTATTATATTTTATAATGAAAATGTCATTAAAGTTACTTTGGTAAGCCAGAAATCAAAACAGTAACAATCTAAAATGTGCCACCCTAAAAAAAAAAAAAAATCAAAGAATGCTTACTTAAGAATATGCTACATAAGCTGTTTTATACTTTGGAAGTTCTTCCTTTGTATGTAAGAAAACAATACGTAATATAAAAGTTGTTTCTTTTCTCTTAACACTAAGTCCAAGTATTTTGATATTCATATCTGATTGTATCCCTTCCACACAATATCCTAATGAGGAATATTTCATTAAATACTGAGAGTTAATAGCACTTTATAAGTGTGTGCAATGTACTCTGCAGTATCATAAAGCACTTTCAAATTCTTCATTTCACTCATTTATCACAGCTCTATGAGGTATAAAAGGGAAGATATTTTATCCATATTTTTCAAATAATGTAACTTAGGCTCAAAATGTTCAAATGACTTGCTAAAGGTTATTACAGAGCTAAATAGCATCTGGGTCTTCAACTGCTTCCACTAAAAGATATAGCCTTTCAGGAAAAAAAAAATACATAAATCACAAGAGGGTACAAGATTACAAGGTATTGTCTGGCTTAGCAAACCCATTTTGAAATATTTTACTCTTGTTCAAAACTAATACTGTGGAAAACAGATCATCTTTGGTTCTTAGGAAAACTTACTCCTTTTTAAAAGATGTTTGATAACTTAATGTCTCTTACCATTTTATTCCAAAGCAAACAGATGAAATTTGGCGTGAAATGAGATGGATCATGGATGCTCTGCAGTATGCAAGATACAAACAACCAGTTTCTGGCTTTCCCATCACTAAGCTGATAGACTCCTCAGATGAGCAGGACCTAAAAAAGATCAGTTCTACATCATCACATATAGACTGTCTTCCATCACCATCTCCATCCCCAGAGATGCACAGAAGAAAGGCAGTGAGTGGTAAGCAATAAAGTTCTAAAGTTCTTTGGTTCAGTCACCAGATTCTTGATCCTCTCTCCACCAACGAGTTTCTTAGTGTTGAGGCACTGGTTCAAGCAAGTGGCAGGAAACACTGCTTAGTGGTAATGGTCTAAAAGTATAAAAGAAACAAAACCAGAATAGTGGAGGAGCCAGAAACTAGGGCAATAACCTGAAATCAAATCCATTTAGGAATAGTGAAGAGTCAGTCCAGTTCTAGACCACACTTTTTAATTAAGAAAGAACATGGAGCAAGGGTAAGGATTCAGAAGTACAGAATGAGAATGGTGCCATGTTAGCCAAGAGAATCTAATCAAATCGAGGTAAGGAAGAATAGACCCAGCCTATGATGAAGAGGAACTGACGAGACTGAGGCAGGAAACCAAAGTAAGAGTTGAAGGCAAACTTCCCATCCACATGGCACCAACGCTCTAGAGTGAAGATGGGAAAGGAAGAAATCTTGGATAAACTAGTATTCTGTGACTGAGGCCAAATAAGTAGCTTGCTTCTCATGAATTTGATGAACTTACAGACAAGCTGAAGGATATGTCAAGAAAGGCACCTCCTCCCCTGGGAAGTCTGAGGTTACATGGCAAATACTACCAGCAAAAACATCACTAGGTTAACAAATATATACCAAAAACTTTTATGCTCACAAGCAGAGAAAAGGCATACTGAGCATAGGCTGCATTATACTGTATAATTCTCTTTCCTAGAACACGCTGGGACTAGTGTCATTTGTCTGGTCGATTAAAATAATGACCATTCAAAGCATCTTTCTCGATTTTACAACTTAAAAGATCTCCAATTTTATAATCTTCATAGTAATATTTTTAACAAACAGTTCCAATTTGTAGGCTTGTCCCATAGGGGGCAGCATGGTGTAGCAGAAAGAACCTGGGTTAGAAATCAGAGACCTGAATTCGAATCCCAGCTTTGTTTTGACATATGTGGTTGAACAGATTACCACATCTGAGCCTCAGTTTCCATTATGTAAAAGGTGAATAATAATATATACACCTTGAAGGGTCACTTGTGAATAAGATAATCTATATCAGCAATGCATGGAATATAACAATGTATTATAGAGATCATGTTTAATGTTATTATTCTTATTATAGAAAATTTAAGTAGGGACATTAGCCTTTTCTATAAGTTAAGTTTGTATGTGCTATGTTTTAAAAGTCTCAATGTCTAAAAATCAAAACTTGGCAAAACTTTGCAAGTGGAAGAACTTGGGAGACAGCTAATTTACATTACCAAAAGAGTCCATGACTTACCAACTAATTCAACAACAACAAAAAATTAGAGCATATTTTTATAAGACTCTACTGGTTTGGAGATACAAATATAATATCATCTCTGCCAGAAACTAGTCTAATGGGAGAGACAAATATATTAACCAAAAATTACATGATGAATGCATAAGGGTTATAGAGTCTATTGGAGGCATTAACTTTTAAACTCACGAGAAGTGAGTTTCCTGGATGAGGAGACAGAATCCAGTACTAAAAATAAGCCAAAGCTGAGCAGAAAAAGAGGAAAATTGAGAACACCGTATGCAGAGCAAGCAGATTGTACAACTGTGCACACTGTCTCACTGAGATTCAGGATCTAAAGACATTGTTCATTCTTTTTTTTTTTCATTTAAAAAATATGTATTGGTAACCCACTATGTGCCAGGCACTCTTCACAGTATTGGGAAATAATGACAAACAAAGCAAAGTCTTTCCTCCTTTAAAATTTATATCTAGAATGAGAAACAATGAAAACATAATCAAAAAATAACATCAGAGAGTGAAAATTCCAGTGTATAATACAAAATAGCAATTGAGTTGTGAGTAGGCAGGAAGATGTTGACTTCACTAGGATGACCACCAGAGATCCATCTGAGAAGGTATGACATTTGAAACAACCACACGATAAGGCAGTAATACAAAAATCTGAAGTTGGGTATTACAAGCAACAAAACAGCAAAAGGCCCTCAGGTGGGTGAGGGATTGAGAGAAGGTGAAAGTTCTTGGAGCTTAATGCACAAAGGGGTGAGTGGTGCAAGGTAGGGTAGAGAGATAGGTGGACTGGAATAGGCAGGTTTCTATAGGCCCTGCTAAGAAGTTTGAATGTTATCCTACTTGTAACAGAAAGCCACTGGAAATTTTTAAACAAGGATTGATTTAAACTTCAATTATAGTTCCACTTTCAAATCTTAACTATTGTATGAAGAGACCATAGAGGGAAAACACTGGGGGCAGGGAGACCAATTAGGAAGCTATTAACAAAGGAGATAAAAAGTTTTTGGCTTGGGTATTTGGGGAAATCACGAAGTTATTTACCCCCCAAAAAATCAAAAACAAGGTTAAAAAGAAAGAGAAACAAGCTTGGTAGTTGGGTATACTGAACTTGAATTAGCTTTGGAATATTCCAGAGGAAAAAAGACGAGGGTAGGGTCTGGAGCCCAGAAAAGAAAACTGAGCTCATTATACAGATTTAAGAAATTGTTGACATGTGAATTATTTGTTTGAAGCTATGAAAATGCTTGCAATTCCCTAGAGAAAGTAGGTAAAATAAGAAGAGATGATGGAAGAATCCCTATGGAATGGAGCAGGAACACTTTTTAGTCTAAAAAGGAACAAACAGAGAATGAAGATACAAAAACAAGAGAGTATTGTCACAGAAATTAAAGCATGTCAAAGGATAGTGAGAGGTTAAATAAAACAACTGTAAATCTTCTGTTGTTTTGCTTTTTTCAACAAGAAGTCATTAGTAATCTTAATGAGAGCAGTTTGTGAGGGGAAAGAGAAGCTGAGCAGAAGTAGATCAAGGAGTAAATGGGAGGTGAAGAAGTCGGACCAGTAAGACACATTCTGTTACAATCTTGGCTTGAAAGAGAAGAGGGAGGGAAGGCAATAATGGGAGGAGTGTAGGATTGAAAGGCATTTTTTAAGGCAGAAAAGATATGCCCTGTCATCTTCTACAGTTCATAAAATTCTAGAAACAACTCTTCAATTCTATTTCCACCTTCACAGCTCATTGGCCTTCTCTGTTCACAGAACTTTCCCAGTGTTTAATCTTCTCTTGGCCACATGGTCCCAAGTGGGTTCCTCCTTGGCTGTATAAGGGTGGCCTCTCCATGCCATAGAAATGCCAAACCCTCACGTTGGCCTGAGGATGGATTACACACACTCCCTACTGGGAGGATCTGGCCAATTACATTCGGATTTTATTATTAACTTAAAATGTGAGTGATCATCATTCTGTTTCCTAAAATACAACTTTCTCTTGGGTCCATTTATTTCTCTGAAGCCAAGATTCCATGGGCTATGAAACACAAAGATGTGGAGGGCAGCAAATGACAAATGGAACCCAGTGACAGGGAAGCACTGTTGAGAGCCGGGGAAAAGTATCTTATCCCCTTGAAAGCAAAAGCCTTTCAGATCAATAACATCTACCACCGCATACTTTGGCCTTCCCACAAAAGTGACCATTTCAAATTGTTTGAAGACCATTTACAAAGGAGGAAAATATCCAATTTAGAGGAATATCCCCACTGGTTTACTCAACAGGGCAAAGTTTGCAGCACAACTCCATTCTGTGTAGGTAGGATTTGCCTAACTTCTAAAGAACCTCTAGGACCTACGGAGCCTATTACATACCTCACCTCTGGTGCCAGCCCAAGATTCTAAAGTTGTTAAAATCACATACATTTGATTTGTTTGTGAAAAATCTGTTGGGGATGGGAAGGCAGGGAGTGGAACTCTTTTAACTTACTTCCCATTTCTGTGTGGTTTTCAAAACACAAAGTAGAACTCTTCTGAGTCAATTAAAATTAAGCATCTCCCAAGGACCCAAGGGGGAAAGTTGGCTCCTAGAAAAGGCAGCTCAAGGCACAGGGTGGAATGATTTGGTCCATCACATGGGTTTTTTCTCTCCCACTCCTTTTCTGTGGGTATAGTGGTCACAGGCAGCAGCAATTTTTTTTTCCAATACCGATGTTTCTCTTAGTAACACATGGGTGAGGCAATAGAGGGGAGGGGGTGTTGTTTTCTTCACATGCATCTGAAAATTATCCTAATCTTCCAAATGTAAATGTTCCAAGTAACCTTTTCCCACACGATGTTAAGAATACTGTGGTATAAACCAGAGTTCAAAAATTTAATCTAAAGATATTATTTCTCTTGAGAAATTAGAAGGTGAACAAACCTCTGAGGTTCTATGTAAGGCCTGATGAGAGATTCAAAAAAGTTATTTACTTTTATTGAGTTAGATTTTGTGGTTGTTGTTGTGGGGCTTTTTTGTTTTGGGTTTTTGTTTTTTGCAATGCTGGGATGGAACCCAGGGCCTCTCACATGCTAGGCAAGTGCTCTACTACACAGCTACATCCCAAGCCCAAATTTCTTTATTTATAAATCATTTATAAATAAATTACATAAATTATTTAAATTCTACTCATAGTGGAGATTTAATGAAGCACTACACACATACATATATATACACAAATATACATATATACACAAATATGTAATATATGTGTGTATATGTATGTGTATATATATATATTTAGATGATACATTAAAAATGTGAAGATATTTTGTAGGTCAAATATGATTTATTATTCCTTTCTATCCTGCCATATCCCCTGCCTTGAAAAAAAAAAAGGCAACAACTTTAAATCAATTATTCTTTCCTGAAATGTCATCTCCCCATAACGCCCTCAAAATCCACATCAACTCTACCCTGCTGTTGTTGGCCTGATCCACAGAGATCAGAAGTTACAACACCATTACAATAGCATGAAAGCCAAGCTTCCTAAGCCAGCACTAATACTATGGGCAGAACTTTCATCAAGCGGCTCCCAGGTCAACCAGAGCGGAAACTCAAGATTCTACTAATGCTGGCCTGCCCAGTGAGCCCTCTAAGGGAAGTTAAGGAGCACAACCAGGTTTATTAAAGTAACAACCAGGCAAGGTTCCTACAATGTTTAATGGAGCATAGGCCTGGATCTGGAGATGGAAGCTGCACTTTGCATTCTATTCCAGGAAGGGAGGGAGTAGCAGAGGCCTAAGTCCTTGGAAACTCTCCTCAATGCCCTGGCTGGCATCCTGGAGATTTTCCCAGCCTGTTCTGGGAGAGCTATCCCACTCTAAGCAATAGATTCCACTAAGTCTTCTAATAAATAGTACAACCACCATGCAAGTCAAATATTTAGGTTCCCATTAGAGCAGTGTTTCCCACATATGGTCTATGAACCAACAGGATAATATTTACCACTCCATACCTGAGCCCTTTTGCATCCCCATCATGGATGATTACTGTTATAAGTAGGTCTTCTCTTGTTTTACCTATTATCTCTAATGCTCCTAGAAACTATAGTAAATAAGTTATATCATTTACTAATTCATTCTGGAATAGTTTATCAACAGAAGATGCCATACAAGAAATTATTGTACTCCTTTATTAGTAACAACATTCTCACAGCAAAACCTTAAAATATATCTGATTACTGATTTATATTTTAATGATCTTCATTTGTTTTCTAATTATTTTCTTTTAAAGGTGGAGGGATCTTGCTACTGGTATACCTTCTGTTTGCAAGGCATTTAAAGTACCTTAAGAAACTAATATAATCCTCATAGCACCTATGGAAGATAAGCAAATAACTACCAACATGTTATAGATAAAAAAAGGTTCAGAAAAGTTGTGATTTGTTCAAAATCACAGATACAGAAAGGAACCTGACAGAACTTCAGCCTAGGTTTGTCTAATTTTAAGGCAATTGTTCTTTCTGCTCCATCTGGGTTAACTCTTGAGTCAGCTATCACCAAAGATAAAGCAAAATGATTTGGGTAACTGTTTTAAGGAATATCCATTGCTGATTAAGTAAATTTGAGTTTTTCAAAATGCTTTCAGCTTTGTTTTTAAGGGACAATCAAATCTTACTACTCTTTATGCTCCCAGATTTCAGTATCTGTTTCAGTTCCATTTCAACTCAAGGTGCTGCTTTACAGCACAAGGGGCTAATAACAGAAGGATGATTAAGATGGAGTCTAATAGGGTGGTCCCTATGGTCTGCTCATATGTCCATGTTCAGATTAGATAATCTGGGAAATTCGATAAATCCCTTCACTTAACTCATTCCTTAGTCCATTCCTTCATTGACTGACTTATCCAACATTTAATAACTAGAGATGAAAAAGACATAATATGCACAGCCTCTAGCATTTGTAGTCAAATGAAGGAGACTAATATGAAAATGGATATTTATGATAATAATAATAATAATAAAGCTTTTAAGTGTAATAACACAGATAAAAGTAAAATTTGATAAGAAACAAGAGAACGAGCAACTTCATTTCCTCTGAGGAAATAAGTAGAGGCTCTTCTGGAGAGACCAGGTCTTAAAACATGACACTCCATGAACCATCAGAACATCTCCTCCTATGAAGAACATCTTCTTATATTCCTTAATCTTCTCCAAACAATAAATGCTTGCTATTTGTATAATGACAGATAAAAGTACAAACTACTTTTTCAAAGTACTTGACGTAAGAACTAGAAAGAGGAAGAAAGTATCAGTGGTTGCTTCTAGTTGTAATGACTTTTACTACCAGTCCTCCAGCAGACAGAATGGTAGCCACCCTTCCAAAAGATATGTTCACATGCTAACCCTTGTAACCTGCCAGCGTGACTTTACTTGGAAAAGGGGTCTTTGCAGATATAATAAACAACCTTGAGATAAGATCATCCTGGATTTTCTGGGTGGGCCCTAAATCCAGACAAGTGTCCTTTAAGAAACAGAAGAGGAGACACAGGCACAGAAGAGAGCTCAGGGAAAGACAAAAACAGATTGGAATGATATATCCACAAGATGCAACAACCACCAGCAACTGGAAGAAGCAAAAAGGTGTTCTCCCCCTGGAACTTCTAGAGGGAATGTAGCCCTGCTGATACCTTGATTTTGAACTTGGGCTTCCAGAGCCATGAAAGGATAAACTTTTGTTGTTTAAAGCCACCCAGCATTGTATGTGTTACAGCAGCCACAGGAAAGTAATGTCTAAGACCTATACAAAATGCTTCTCAAGCAACAGCAACAAATTCTTACTGGGAGCTTAACTAATATAATTCTGTGTAAGTGAATTACATGAATCAAGTCCCAGTATTCAGCAAGCTTCTATGAAAGCCCATGGAAACACTATGGCGGATGGTAGTCTTGCAAGCCTTTGAAGTGAGACAAATCTGTATTGGGTGCCTATTCTGCGACTTATCAGCTATATGAGTTGTAACATTTTATGAGTCTAAGCTTCAATATGCTTGCCTTTAAAATGGAAGTTGTAACTCTTAAAGCATTTAAAATACTTAGCACTATGGCTGGCTCATAGGAAGCACTAAGTAAATATTAGATATTGTTATTACTATTGTGGATATAAATGAGTATGTGCAGACAACTAAATACTGACCAGATATAAACGGATAAAAAAAGTTCAACTAAAGTCAATTTTAAATTCTTTGCATGAATCCTATTTCAAGTCCAATTTCAAATCTTCAATTAACCTCTCTTCTTCATCATTCCTAAGGCATCTATCCCAGCCATCATTACAACCAACCAACAATTCTGAGATCCTATTATTACCAGTGCCAAATTTTTCCCATTAAACATGGGGGGAAAGTACTGTACAACAATTTTCTTATCCCTCAAAAAAAAAAACTTCTTAAGAATATCAAAGTTATTCAGCCCAAGTGTTTATCCATTTCTCTCCTTTAACCTGAAATTCTCTTTAATTTGTTTTCTTCCTTAACCACTTGTCTCTGAGGACAACACATTCTTCCATCTTTCTTACTAAGGTCCAAGGCCAACACTGGAGTTCAAAACCTTGATCAACCCTCCTTGTGGTATTTATCAACCTCACCATTTGTATCTTCAATCATCCCCTTTCCAGCGGTTCTTTCTCCTCCACATTCACAAACATCTTCCTTCAACCTTGCCACCCCACCAGCCTCCCATTTTATCTCCTGGATGTTTTGGCCATCTCAAGCTCAACCTGCCACAAATTAAATTCACCATTTTTTCTACTGACCAACCCAAATCATGGCTGTAAATTTAATTCCTCTGGCTTACTGCTACTTCTGTTTTCCCAGAAATCGTGGTTTGAAACCTACTAGTAAGTTTGAGCCCTGTAAATTTTCTTCTTCCAGTTACCTAGAACCTCTTCCCTAAAACTTTTACATAGTTGGTTCCTTCTAACCACTGAAGTCTCACCTAGACTCCCTCTTCTGGAATCAAAGAATCCAGACTCAACACAATCATCCTCCCAAATCACTCTTTAGCTAAAATCCAGTTTCGTTTTCTTTACAGAATTTCGTACTCTTTGAAATTAATATTGTATAATGTCTGATTTATTTACTGCCTAATCCACACTCTCTGAGCTGCTTGAAAGCGAAGAACTTATCGCTAGCACAAAAAAAAAAAAAATGATCAGTAAACACATTAGAATGAATGACTTTCCTAAATAAACTTCTCCTTTCCTCTACCCAGCCAAACTCTTGCTCAGCCCCACAGCCTGAATAAGAAAAATATTTACAGGAAACAAAGCCTAGACCACAGCTTTCCAGCTGGCTGCCCTATTATCTCTTGTTCATCAAGTTTATTGAATGTCCTACCTGCTACATAACTATCCTAAATCACAGTTTTTATCTTGTCAATTCTTCAAAGTTCTTTGATAATTACCCATCAGCTAAAATATTTGGTAAAACTCCTTATCTAGACATTCAATATTCTCTTCTGGTTCCATTTTACCTTACTCTAAATTAAATTCTTTTTAAAATTTTTTTGAAATAATTATGGACCCAGAAGTCCATACTTGTACTGTTTCCTCTTTTTCTCTCATTTGTAATGCTTTTGTCATTATTTGAATATTTACTTTTAAAATCTGCCTTGAATCACTTTTTGAAAATGAAGAAATAAATTTAGACAAAGAATAGAAATGAATGAAGAAAAATTAAATGAGATACAGTATTTCATTAATCCTATCCCAATGTCATCCCTCCTTCCTATAAATCCACATCTTATTTGCTAAACTTTTCTTACAAAATCTGTATTCTGCCACAGTCTCATAGACAAATACTTTTTGTGTACTTCCATTAAAACTGTAAACTCCCTAGAGACAGATATTCTTAATTTCTTATAAATTTTATATCCACTCAAGCACCAAATACAGATGCTCCTTGACTTACAATGAATTTACACTCTAATAAACCTATCATTAATTTGAAAATATAGTAAGTGAAAATACATTTAATACACCTGGTACTTTTTTTCTTCTCTTTTTTTCTTTGTACAGAGCTAGGGATAGAACCTAGGGTATCTTGTGCTAGGCAAGCACTCTACACTCTAAGTTACATCCCCATACCCACCTAATAGATTTAATACACCTAACCTACCCAACATCAGAGCTTAGAGCATGTACACCAGGAAGCATCTGTTGTTTATATTTGTGATTGTATGGGTGAATGGAACTCCCAACCACTGCCCAATATCACAAAAGAGAATCTATCTTACTGCTTATCACTAGTCTGGAAAAAGAAAGCAGACTTCAAAATTGAAGTAAGGTTTCTATTATATGCACACTGCTTTTGGACCATTATAAAGTCAAATTATTATAAATCAAACCATCATAAGTTGGGGACCATCTACACAATATTTCTGTTAGAGTCAAGGTCAAGTAATAGTGAATCTTCATTGGTGAATAAATGAATTAAATAACACTAACGGACCTCCTGGTCTAACACTAAAACCAGAATGCCACATCTACATAAAAACTTAACAACTAATAATATAAGTCTATACAGGCTAAGTGTCAAAGAACAAGTGTTATAGAATTACAGAGAAGTGAAAAATCCCTTCTGGGACTCTTGGGGGATGCTTTGTCAAAGAGTTTGGTTGAGGGAATCCTTGAACAGATGAACTAAAAAAATGCAGCCCTTTACTGGTAGCCATTATTTAAACAACATGTGGTTTGATCTCATTCTTTGAGGTTGCTGGACAATATTTCATAGCATAGATGAGCCAGTTTATTCCATTATTCTATTCGGGAACATTTACATTTCTATCAGTCAGGATTAAGTTTGGATCCAACGTACAGAAAACCCAAATAAGACTGTTGAAAATACAAGATACTTTGTCTTGCTTGTAAAAACCCCAGGGTAGACAATTGAGGCCTACATGTATGTAGACTCCATGGTCTTAAAAGATCAAGTTCTATTTTTCAGCTCCCCCATCCTAGCACAGAGCTTGTTTCCAAGGTTGCCTCAACACATCTTGTTATAGGCAACTGAAGGAAAGAGGAAGAACAAAATGATCTGTCTCCCAGCTAAGCCAGTTCTTTTATGCTGCCCTCTGGAAATTTCATACAACATTTCCAGTTTTATCTCAGTGGCCAAAATAATTTTATGATCACACCCAGCTGCAAGAGAAACTGAAAAAATGGTACTTTATATGAGAGTATGGTTGTCCCAAATCAAGATTTTGCAGCTAGCTAAAAATTATATTGGGTATCAACCAGCAGTGAGAAAGCAAAACTGACATCCTGACATCCTGCCCTGCCAATTATGAGTAAATATGCACATCATCTCCTACAGTCAGGAAAGAAAGCATAAAAACACTTTACACCCTGGCCCTGAAAAAAAAAAAACATGACAAAAATGGCAATTCATGTACCTTTAATTTCTAAAGTAAAAGAAACCCTGATATTGACACCCTAACACAACAAACTTTAGCCCTGAATTTTATAATATTCTTAAAATATTGTATCTGGTTTTCTACCACAAACAGACTATCTATATCCAGGTAATCCCTGTGGAATTATTTTTTTTAGTTACCTGTTGCATTTTTGAATCACCAAGCCTTCTGAATACAGATTTCTCTGCAGAACTCTCCAAGTAAACTATTTTTCTTTTCTTAGTGCTTCTGGTCCTCGAAGTCTTCCTTTCACAGCATTCTTAACCACAAGATGATGTTTCATTTCTCACTATTATAACTCATGCTGCAGTAAACAACTTGTAAATGCCTCCATGTACACATGGTGACAATTTCTCAAAGAAAAAAAGGACTTGCAAGGATAAATTATATGCACATTTTAAATATAATCTGCTAAACTGCTGTCTAAAGAGTTATACTAATTTATCCTCCTCATTACTATATGAGAGTCCCTACTTTGCCACATATCACTGAGATTTTCACTCTTGTATTGTTTGTAAATTTCGTGGGCAAAAAAAAAGTATCATTGTTTCAATTCTATTTCCCTAATTACTATCTGGGTTAAACATAATGTTTATAGTCATTTGAACTAATTATTCTTCCAAGTGTTTGGGTCTTCTGCTCATTTGTCTTGTCTTCTAATTTACCAATTTTTATATACCCTGAATTTTATTCTTTTGTTATACATGTTGTTACTCTTCTTCCAATCTATCTCTTACCTTTCTCACTTTGCTGAAGATACCATTTCTTTTTATAAAGTATCAACTTTTGATATGGTCAAAGTTATCAGTCACTTCTTTTATGACTTCTGGGGTTTTGTCTTGCTTTAAAAGACCTTCCCATTCAAAAATTGCAAACATGTTGTCTTCTAATATTTGGGGGATTTCTTATTATATTTAACCCATATGGAATTTATTTTGATAAATGTTATGAAGTAGGACTTTCTAATTATTTTGCTAAACGGACTGCCTGTTGTCCCAACACTATATATTGAATAATTTATTTTACTCCCATACTTTGAAATGTTATCTTTACCATATGTTAAATTATTACACAGTCATATGACTGTAGACTCTAATTCTTTATACAGATTTTCAGATTCGTTCATTTCTGTTCCAATACAACAAAGTTTTAATGACCAAAGCTCTACTGTATGTTTTAATCTCTGATAAAGCAAACTCCTTCCTATTGTATTAAAAATATTAAAAAATTGTATTAAAAATATTTTAAAAAGTTGGCTATTCTCATAAAATTTCTCTTCCACATGATTTTTAAATCAATTCATTAAATTCCATTTTAAAATCCTATTGGGATTTTTTATTGAGATTACCTCGTATTTATGGATTAGAGATTGTTTTTTAAGACCACTTGCACATTTTCAAAATTCACATGTATTCACCAAGTACCTACAATGGGCTAAGCTCTGTGGAAAATTCAAAGGATTTTGGACAGTTCTTGCTATGCAGAAATGTAAAACCTGATTGGGGAAAAAAGATAGAAACAACTACTGAATTAAATAACAAATATCTACAGAACTAAACTTGTAGCTCACTCATGGCCATTATAGTATGCCATGAGGCTTATTTTTGCCTCTGATTTTGTTTCTTCTTTGGTCTCATATTTTTACAATTAGTAATGGATTAAGTGTTTATAAACATAATCAGTTTATTTTTTAGTGTCCCTAAATAAGTTCTGTCATCATCACCATTCTATAGATTAAAAAGAAAAAAAAAGAAAAAAAAAAAAACCTCAAAAAGGTTAAGCAACCTTCCAGATCACTGAGCAAGTAGGTAGAGGACAGCAAGGACCTTAAATCAGATTTCCTATCTTCAGTCACCAGTGTCTTCTTTTCTTCCTTCCCTCTTTAAAATCCCCACTGTGTGAAAGACAAAATTCATCTCTGAAATAATAGAGAATGACTAAATAAGCAACATCTAGCTTTGTTTCGTATTTCATCCCTTCTGTAGGCAGATACCCAGAGAATAAAAGTGTGTGTGGGAGCTGGGACTGGGGGGATGAAGGAATGTTCCTCGCCATTGTTGCGGTTGGATTTGTCAGTTCATCTCTTTCCTTTGAGCTAAGACCAGAGCCTACTGAATAAATTCCTGGGTCTTGTGCAAAATGAAAAAGTGAAAAATTTAACTCGAAATTAAGAGTTCCGAGGGGTGAACAAGAGAATGTAAGTGATGCATGCGGCAACGCCGGACCCTGCGCTCACGAAGCCAGCCCTAGCTGAGTCTGTCTTTTCCCTAACATCTGTTTCTGGCTTTGCAGAGTCCCAGCCCTGCTCTGATGAAGAAGGCTGCTCCGAGGTCTTCCTCCCCACGGACAGCGACTACGACTCCAGCGACGCCCTGAGCCCCAGAGACCTGGACCTGGTCTACCTTTCGTCCCATGACATCGCCCAGCAGGCCCTCAGCGGCCTCAGCGGCAGCGCCCCCGACGTCCTACAGGTGCATGACATGAAGACGTCGGCGGGGCCGAGCCAGGACCCCCAGAGTAGGGCGCAAGGCCTCGACCCCGACCACTCGTGCGTCGAGTTCCTCCACGGCCTGTCGCTCACCGGCCTCGCGCCCAAGAACCATGCCAAGATGGCGCCGGGCGCGCGGCCGCCGCTGGGCTTCCTGGGAAAGCGGAAGTCAGGCAAGCACCAGCACTACGGCGGCTTCAGCCGCCACCGCCGCTGGCTGCGCATGCACAGCGAGACGCAGTCGCTGTCGCTCTCTGAGGGCGTCTACACGCCCCACCTGTCCCGAGCCTGTGGCCAGGAGTCTGGGGAGGCAGGCAGGCCTGGACCTGCCCTCGAGGGGACCCGGGGCCTGACCTTGGCCCACGCCGCCAGCCTGCCCGAGGAGCGCAAGGGCTGCCTCCAGGACCCGAGGCCTTCGGCCCACAGCATCTACGTGGAACCCTACCCCGGCACCCTGGTGCACCAGGACGCCAAGCCATGGGCCAGCTTGAGCCCGCCTCCTGGGGCCCACGTCCGCCTGTCCAGCCCAACCCGCCCGGAGATGAGTCCCAAGGGCCCCACCTCGCCAGTGTCAGAAATCCTCAGCAGCATGCTTTAGGGAGCCCCGTGCTGGCTGTCCACCACCTGACCGCTAGTCCCTGCCTTGTCCCTCACCTGGCTGCCCCTATGTCCCCATTTTCCAATGTTTTGAATGCTACAAATCCAAAGGTTCCAGGTTCAAGGACCTCTTTTTTAGAGTAGAGTAGAAGCTGAGGCCTGAGTTGCCAGCGCTATTCCCGGTTCAACCTAGAAAGGGCGTGGAGAAGCTTTTATGTCAACATGGAGTCTGAGACACAGTGATTCAAACATGCCACCCCGTTAGTGGCATCTGTGGCTGAGGTAGGCCAGCCCAAAGACACACCCTCAGTTTTGCAGCTGGCTCTGTAACCTGACCCCTGGGTTTAGGGCTCTTTCATGAATCTGTGATTAATGAGGAGTTCTACAGTTGGAAATAAGATTGGCATAGTTTTCCCCTCCATTCCAAACCTTTAGAATGGTTTAGGGAAAAGAGGCCTGGGTTGTGTCTTCAGAGCATGATATCAAATGGACTTTAGCTGAGTTCCCTGTCAGCTAAGCCAGGTCATGCCAAAGTGCAGTGTTCTCAGAACTCACCAAATTCAGTTTATCATCAGCATTTATCTGAGTAAGTAGGCCGTGGCAGACCTCTTTGTCCTTTAGTGCTATGTGGAGACCACCAGAAACTAAAATAGGGGACACTTGCAGCTCTATCTTGCAAAGATAGAATAGGATAGGAGACGGTCCTTCCTGCACTCTCAGCTCCCATTCTGACCTGAAAATGAGCCATAAATTGTTCCAGGGTGCAAAGAGATGACTAAGTTAAGTGAAAGCCTGAATTGTAGACAAGACCAGAGGAAGGAGAGAAACATGAGCGAAAATGTATTTCCTTTACAATTCCAAGCAAAATAAGTCCATGAGGGTCATGTCCCTCAAAATTGCAGTGGATTTGCTCAGGATTCTGAAGTGGTGAAGTCATCTTTAAATAAGGAAGTTCCCTGGAGATGGGGCCAAGCAGTGATGGACTCCTTACAGTCCCTTGAGCATACCCCTAAGCCCATCTCACAGGTCAAGAGACTGAGTGTTCAGGGCTGGGATTGGCTGCCTTCCTCTTTCAGATCTACTCAATATGAATTTTGCCCCAAGATCATCTGGCCCATTGATGACAGGGAAAATCTTTCTTCAGAAGCCCCTGCCAGTGGTTTATTATAAGAATCTGCTTAAAAACACCTGGAAATCCAACTCATTACCTCCTACCTGAGTTTCTCACAAATGAACAACCCAAATCAAAGAGAAATCCCACTGAATATTCAGAAAGGGCATGAGTCTTTCATCTCTTGGAACCAGGACCCCTTCAGTTCACTGACATTCTAAATGATTCTTTTCTGCTTCACAGGCATTTTGGTTAAATATTTCTCTTTATGGTCCCATCCCTGCCCTCACAGTCCTACCATTTCTTCTCATGGGAATTCATACAAAGTCCCCTGTTCACAATGTTATTTTGATCCCTTCCATTTTTAAAACATTTAATTTAAACATAAATAATTACCCTGCTGGAAAGTCACATATTTGGCCCATGGCCTATGGTCATTAGAAAACTAAAGCCCAGAACTCAGTCTCTATTTTTTAAGAGAATTTATACTCAATGAACCCCAAAACAATCCTGATCAGAATCACTATAGTTCATTTTCCCTGCCTGGGAAGATTTTAAAATATAGTTTTCTTCTATGTGAATGATATGTGTACAGAAGGAGTAAGGGTTAAAGCCAGAAGGGCCATGAAATTTGTCCAAGTCATTGGGTTTACAGATAGGGCAATTAAAGTCCAGAAAGGTTAAGTGATTTGCTCAAGGTCTCAGAGCTGGTAGAGTTAACATCAGAAACAAGAACCACATCCTTTATAGCAGGCTGTCCCATTGGGAATTGATATATACCTAGTCAACTCTTGATTATCTACCAGCTACTTACCTATTGTGTGAAACTCTACTTTCAATTCCAAATTCAGGTCCGTTGCTCAACCTTTAGCTAACGAGTTTCCAATATCACAGAGTTCCTTGTTGCTGGGGAATGCAAAACTTCATGTAAAAAATATCTAAGTTAACTAACTAAAAAAATTTGGGCGACTTTTCAGATTACGACTCCTAGTTAATAAAAGGAATGAGTTAACCACATTCAGTTTCTTATTCTAACTAGAAGACAGATTGTTTATGTGAAATGAGTCCCTGAGATGAGATGCTGAAGTTGTCAAAATCTGAGAAGCCAAGCAACTCTGATCCAGACCTTTCTGCCAACATGGGAGGAAGTTTGAGACTGTGAATGAGATGGGAAGCATTCAGCAAGCAGCTGAGACAGAGACTGACCCACCCTTCTGACCCCTCATCTGGTCTGCAAGTTCTGGCTTACTGGACCCAGATTGCATTAATTTAAAACCCGCTAACTTATATTAAGGACATGGTCATACTTTCACTTTCCACAAGAAAAAGAGGAAGGAATAATGCACAGTAGATTTTAATGGGCACACTTGTTCCACTTGAAAGTGCATTTTTTAGCAATATTCTCATAAAAAGTAGATATCTTACATCCTCAAGAATTAGCTATTTGTTCAGATAGTTCACCCCAGTGCTACACTTTGTATCATTTGTGAGCTCAGTTTACAAATTAATGTATTATTGAGAGAAAAAAAAAGTGTGTTCTTTAATTCACAGATCTATATTCATTCACATTAATTATACAGACTTGACAGTGTCTAGGAAATTTTTGTTTTATTTTATTGGTTTGTTTTATTTCAGATATGATGGACTTGGCCTTTTATTCTTGTCAAATCCATTCTGAGAGACTTTGGAGGAAACTTTCCTACCCTGGGTCTTCTATTCCAGCATTTTTCTCATATGATTTACTCTCCGCTGCATTATCCAGCTCTCATCATTTGTAAAAGTCCTTAAAGATCTTGACTGAGGCCTCCCACATCTCTTTCCCTCCCAAGTCCCATAAAGAACCAAAGAATCAAGGGTGAAACACATCCCTTGGGCACAGGGAGCTCACAATCTGATCTGAGAATGCAGCCGTACATTAAGTGTACATCTTCTCCTCTGAAGACTTGAAGAAGCAAGAGCCTGTCTCCTCAGCCAGACATAGCGCATGTTCTGCTAGACATCTTTGGTTGAACCCCTGCTGGTCTATTTGTGAGGGAGGAGAACCCAGAGAATGCAAGTCCTGGATGTATATGCTGGATAACCGTTTACAAGGCTATGACAGCCTCTTAATTGGTGAGGGTACCTGGTAGACAGTAATTAAAAACTTTCACTCCAGGGAATGAGTATTTTAAGAAGTGGGTACTTAAAGATGAGATCCATTCCATTTTAAGAACATTCACTAACGCTCGAAGCAATAATTACACTGGAGAAAATGGTTCCATTTGGTTTGAAAATTGAAGCCAGTTCGTAATAATATTCCTCCAGTCCCCTTTCCTGAAGGATCCCAAAGCACTTCATGAAAAGCAATGACTGAAGCCTTGTTGTATTCCCCTAAAGAGACCTTGTCTGGGAGCCACCTGGCAAACACCTACCCCATCCTTGCCAGGAGATCATGCCAGACAAGTGGAAAAGAGGACTGGCCTCTCATTCATTGTTCTGGTGCCACACAAACGTGTACCCTGCTGCGGGTTGAGCTCTTCCCTGGAAGATAACCGCATTAAGCAAGGAAGCATGCTAGAAAATCTCAACTCCCCAGCCTCTGCTTTCTCCTTGCCCTTCACCTAAGATGTACTTGCTTTCTCTTGGAAAACCATCAATTCAAGCTGTCAGAGGGTCTGCGGTGCATTTAAGTTCCCCAGTTATGTTAACAGCACACAGAATTTACTGGCTTTGGAAAATTTATACATGCAGGATGCCCCTATTCTACAGCTCTCAACCCTGCAGGCAGCAGAGCTACAGCAGAGAGTGTACATCTTTGCTTATTTGTTTATTAAATCCTAACATACAGGTTAAAGAGGGTCATTATAGATTAACAAGAGCACACTCTTAGCCAATTCGAAGTGTTATATTGTCACTTTATAAAGCCTAAGTGTTTTTCCAGATGATTCAGTGAAACAAATCTGGGATTTTTGTCAAGGTCATATCTTGAACGAGATCTTTAAAGGAGTTATTTGGAGAGCAATGGTATCTCTTCATAGGTAGTAGGGTGAACAAGGAAAAAATTTGTTCCTTTGCTGGTCACTTCTCATAAAGATGTTCAAACACATGGCTTATGACTGTTAAGCTAAACTTCAATGCAGCCTTAAAACAACAAGGGTAGTGTATTTGAAACTATGTTGTACAGCTTGGAAACTTATTCTAAGATCTTAATTCAGAGTTTTTCTGAGGTGTTGAACTTTGCCATTAGCAAAAAGTATTTTTAGAAAAAAATCCATTGACTGTTTATGAAGCACTGATTTTGCCATATTTCAGGTCTCTGGTTTTTCCACCACATCTGTGCACAGTAGTTATATTTGTTTTTCAATTATTTCTTCTATTTCCATTAATAATGAATTTGTAAAATGGTCATTTGAAAAGACAGTTAGTTGGTTTTGTTTAATGATTGGATAAGTGGACTGTGAACATATTCTAATTTGATCGTGGAAGTAGGAGGTTTATTATTGTTGTGCTGTTTTAAATATTATCCTAGGGTCTTTCCCTTCCAGATTTACATGTCTTTAATTTCAGCAAAAGCCAATGTTTAACTTAGTGACAAATGTTATGAAGCTATTAGTTAATGCTCTTTGCTCTTCTTCCTTCAGTCCAATGGCATGAAAGTCTGAATACACTTTCACAGTAACCACCCTCCAGTAACTGATTTACAAAGGCTGAGTCTGTCAAAATGTAAGTCACTCTGAGTTTCTATGTTGCCTTTTGCCTTGTGACAAACCAGAGTTTGGGAATACCCCAGGTATGTGATTGCAAGTATCATTTTGACGTTTGTAATGGAAAAAAGAATTGAGGGAGAGGGTGTGTCACAGATGTTTCATAGAAAAAATAATTTAAGTGACATTCTATTAGGCAATGCTTAATTACTTCCTGCCTAATGTATACCTAGTAACCTGGCTGATTATTAGTTGTTATTTGTTCAGAATTTATTGTATCTTGTTGCTGCATATGCAACTGAGTGTATGTTAAAATTTAGACTTCAGTGTGTTATCTGCACAATTTTGTGTGCTTTACACCACTGTAAATATACAAATAAATAAATCACGTATGGTGTGTTAAATGTGACCTCCAATCTTGAAACAACAATATTTTGTAGTATGAACATTTGGAAACTATTTGAACATTTTAAATGGATACTGTAAATGGCAAGTACCTTCAATCATAAACAGCACTGGTGAAATGCATGTCTCTCAACCTGCCCGTCAAGAAAAGGAGGTCAGGGGTTAACAAGAATTAAGATAATTTTTCTAATGGCAAGTATTTTTGATAATTTCCTACCTGCCTAATTACATTTTCAAGAAAAATTGTTGACTAAAGAAAATCTTAACTATCCGAGGGAATGACTGTTTCAAAAGCATTAAATATACTTTATATCTCACCTAATATCGTTGAAATCTAAGTCAAGAGTAAAGAAGAAAAAAAATATTTTTGATGCTTTGGAAGATTATTTTTTTTTGGCTGTTTAAAAAACAGTTTACAAGCCTTTTGTCTTTGGTGTGGAGAAATGTCAATTAAATAATAAACTAAAAGAATTCTCATTACTTGGATTATAGCTTTTTCCGTGTTTCAATGAACACAAAAATTGTTCAACCTGAACTTTTAAAATTTTCTCACTAAAACTTTGGAAGAGTTCATTATTTGGGGCATTATTTTGACAATTATTACCAAAGTCTGACTGGTTGGCTCTTTACTAATCAATAGCATTTAGGTTATTTGTCTTTCCTAATTGGTTATCGCCAAGTATTGAGGATACAGCAGCATATCACAATGGCAAATACTCTCACCAGGTTGCACCCAGGAGGTTGGCCATCTTAACCTCACTTCTTCCTCAAATGCATACATGTTTGAATGTCTTGAGTGCACACTGCATTCACTTGTCCTTTCTCCATTTCTCTATCCCTTCTCTCTCCAAACCCACAGAATTCCTTCTCCCCCTTCTCCTGTATTTGAGGATACTACAAAGAGATTACTTCAATCCCAGTTACCTGAACAAAAAAAAAGTTCTTCTGAATTCCCAAAGACAGGAAATGTGCTGCTTTGGACCATGTATTTGTCTTATGCTGTTTTCCAGAATTATTTTAAATGCACATGCACACATAGGTGTACACACACACACACACACAAATTCAGCTCTTTATTGGCATGTTTGTGGTCGGCTTTCCTGACAGCCTCAGAGGGCTGTTTTGTTGTCCTGGCCAAATGTGCTGTTTTCCCTATGTAAATTGTCATCTTTCTAAGCAAACCATTACCTCCTTTTCTTAATTCTGTCTTTAAATAAAAGTTTACCTTCTTTTTCAAACCAAACAGATACCATTGCTCTTTAATATCCCCTTTCCTCTATGAACACGCTGGGGAGGTATTTGGGTAGGGACAGAGTGAGATAAAGGGTAAAAGGAGGCCTTTTGAATTTAACATGCTAAGTAAGAAGTAGGCCTTAACTGAATGCTTAGTCCCTTCCATAAGGTACACAGTAGCTCCACCTGCTAACAAGAAATATTCCTTCCTTTCCATAATAATAACACAGAAATATCTTAGGAATCAGGCAAGTTAAAAGCTAGAGTTCTTATCTATTTAGAGTAACTGTTAGGAGAAGAACATAAGAAAATTTTCTTGCCTGATGTTTATTGTAATGTTAAGGAAGTTAGATCTTTGCAATGACTTTTTTTTTAATTTTCTTTTTTAGTTGTAGATAGACACAATGCCTTTATTTTGTTTATTCATATGACGCTGAGGCTTGAACCCAGTGCCTCACCCATGCTAGGCAAGCACTCTACCACTGAGCTACAGCCCCAGCCCTGCAATGATCTTTTGACTGTGAAAATGCGTTTCCTATTCAAGTAGTTACGGCATTCACACCTCGTAGTGGTCTGTCCTATCAGTCATTGCATTAAGTTACTGCCAAAGAAGGGACTGATGTTAGATACTGACTACAGGAAGTGAAGCACTGGGTGTTTACCAGACTAGATCAAAGACTCTAAGTCAAAAGCCTCTGCCTATTTTGTCAGTCATCATTTCCCCAGTACAATCTACAGCTCCTGGCACAAGTACCTGCTAAATAAGTGATTAAACCAATGACCACCAGACATTGCAGAGAGATCACTTAGAATCAGGTTAATTTCTCCATAAAGAGTGGACTCAACAGCCTTTCCAAATGCTTGCCAGCCTGGGGCTTTCTGAGGTCCTAAAGTCATTCTTTAGGACTGTCTGAAAAGTTCCTACCCACCACCACCGCCCCACCGCCCCACCATCTCCAGAGTACATGATGGGGGTTGGCCCCAGAAGAAAGCAAAAGGCCTGAGGAAAAACCTGCCCTTTCTTATGGTGTTTTAGACAGCCAGCAGTTATCTGAGCATCATTATATCTGGCATAGTGTTTGGGCACCCCCACGGATTGACAGGGAGATCAACCATCTAAGTACCCAGAAAACCTACAAAAAGTCTCATCCCCATGCCATTTTCCTCATTGAGGATTTGATAGCTGCAATCTCCTACATGTTTAGAAAACACTCCCATTTGAGCTTGATGAATAGCTCTGGAAAGTGATCTGAACAAGAACTCTTATTCCATTTTAGAATAAGAAGGGTAAGGTTCAGAACAGCGAAAACTGGGGCATTCCTGACCTTCAATTCACCATTGAATTAGGTCCTTTTAGAAAGGGGAAAATGGCCCACTGGAAGCCCTCTCTGAAATAGACACCCTGCAGAGACAGACATGCAGGGGACATTCACATACAGATGATGACCACAGATGAAGCCAAACAGGACAACACACCACCATAGACCCTTTGCCACCAGGCCAGGGTTAGGATGTCTGTGGATATGGGCAAAACACCTCTCCTCTCTGAACTCACAAATGAAGATATCTCTAAGGTGTGGAAGCTCTTTTTCCAGCTCTGAAGTTTGAGTACCTCTCAGGGATGAGTAGGGTTCTCAGAACACTGCTGTGTTAATGATATGTTTTGTGCTGTTGTCCTGGATGGGGAGCCTAAGTTGTGTGAGGTAAATAGAAGGTGACATTGAGTCTATTGTAGGGAAAGTAACCTCAGGAAACCCATGTTGGGCATCCCTTCCCAATATTCTCCTCCACCTCAAAAAACAATCTTTACTATAGAAGGATTTAAATCAATCAGCCTTCTGCCTCACCTGATCCCAGTCTCTCTCAGAAGACAGTTTCACCTATTTCAGTTCCCTAGTCCATGGCTGTCCAGACCACTGTGGAATCACACTGGATGTGGTCTAGAATATCCCTTGGACCTCCCCGACATCTAATTTGGCACCAGCACCACCCACCAGCTGTTCTCTTAGATCTTGCCTGATCACTGCCATAAGATCCCTTCCCTGGAGTGTCCCAGAAAGGGTCAAAGCATTGCACAACTCCAGGGGGCACTATTATTAAGTGTGGAATGTGCTCCATTAGCCATTTCTCAGAACCCAGGCATGAAGCAAGCAGGCCCCCTTGCCAACAGCAAGGTTGCAATAAGCATCTCATTTGGGGTGGAAGAGAAGACCAGAGACTGTCATGGAACACAGCACTGGTCCTTTCTTTACGCAGGATGTTTATCATCCCATAGTGGGGCCTGTTTGAGGCGCCATGGTAGACGCACATCTGACATTTCCAAGTTTGGACCAACTTGGGTATCAATGTGGACCTTGCTTGGGACATTTTGGTTTGGCTAGAGCCAAGTGCCAGGTATTGTTCGCCCTCTGCCCGCAGCAGAGCCTGTGGAGTTAGGACAGCATCATTCTCTGACAAACATTCAGTACATTTCCTCGGGTCTCAGGAGGCCTGATATTGAAATGTTTTCCTCCCCATAGTTATATTTTCCTTGGTTGAAGAAGTTTTGTTTTGGAAGTTGCTATCCTGTCGAGGTAATGAGTCAGTTTGGGAGGCCAGTGCAGAGGGGAAAATGAACATCATTGGCAGAGAAGGATGGGGGTGAGAGAAGATGGGAGATTCCGGGTGGGAGAGAAAGGGTCACACCCTCTGCACCCTTCCACCCTCTCAGGAAGCATGCCGCTCCTCCTAGCTATTCAGGGGTTTCTTCACTGAGGCCAGGAGCCAGGCCCAGCTGCTACCCTAGGACTTGTTCCTGGGAGAGCAAAGCAGGCAGGAAAGGAGCTAATTTATGGGTCACCTTTTGAGTACCATTTAATCTTCTGCTTTCCACTTTCTGAGAAAGTTGGCAGCATTGTCAACCACATCTTTTAGATTGGGAAACTGAGGCCCACGAAGGGAAGTTTCGTGCCTAACATCACACAACCAGCAAGTGGCAGAGCAGAGACTGGAATTTCAGTTCATTGTAGAAGTCCAATGCCCATTCTGTCATGTGGTCTGTCTACAAGACTCACTCTTATCCAAAAAAAGAGACCCAATAGGCTTAGGGGAAGGATAAAAAGACCCAGTTGGAGGGATGATTCAAATGACCTGACTGGGCAGGAGAAGTCTGGTTGGAAGAGGCAGAAGAAGAGGTTTATAGACTTAGACCACCCTTTTTATTTCTCTCCATTCTCACCTCCCCTCAATTTCCCCAGTCTGTCTCTTTTCTTCATGGAGAGAAAAAAGCGATAGAGATATAACACACATGCACACACACACACACACACACACGGACACAAACACAGATTCCCTCACTCACACACACAACACAAACACACACATCCACACCAGCACAGAGGCACACACATCTGGAGGTAAATCTCAGAATTCAAGGGTTGGCCTCATGCCAGCTCCGAGCCCCATGTAGCCCACTGAGGAGCCCTGGTCTGCAGCACTTTGGGAGGTCAAATCCATGAAAGAGCCTGGTAGTTTAAAAAAGAGAAAGGGAGAAAGAAAGAACACCAGCACCTCTCATGATGGGAGGTCAGCAGGAATGAAACCAGGAGAGGGGTGGGGGTGGGGCAAGAGCATGGGGGTAGGGAGCCTGGTGCTGGCAGCTGAATTCCTACCCTGGCCCAGCTCCAAAAGATTAAAATAGAGCTCTTAGAGTGTCCCCTCCACAGACCAGCCTGCCAGGGGCCAGACAATACGTGGGTTTGTGCTCCAGCAAGGGCCTCCAGAGAGGTGATGTTTTTACCCGGACAGCTAAAGGCACAGAGGCAGGTCTAAGCAATTCCAAGGCTCCTTTGGCCCACAGTCCCAGAACAGGCCACAGCAGAGGGAGAGCTGCTGGCTGCTAGGACGCATACAGATCTGCTCTTTTCTCTTCTCACCCCAGGGCAGGCTGCTAGACTCACACTTCTTCATTTTATCTACCCCCAAAAACCCAACTGGCAGGACTCTGTGGGACCAGGTCTTAGCAGATTCGTTATACTTTAATTGGAGAGAAAAAAAAAAAGTTCAGCATGCTGTAAACAGGCAGCTGCAGTGATGAGGCGCGGACAGGGCGTCCCTCAGGATCATCTAAATACTCAGATGAGTACAAACACCTCATTTTCTCTACCCAAGGAACACAGCTTCCCCCGAAGGAAGCCCCACTGGCCCCTTGAGGTTACATCTGCTTCCTTGGAATTCTTGAGGATTTCAGGCGGCTGGGACTCAAGTCCAACATCTCAGACCACTTGCTAACACAGAAGGACGAAGACAAGACTGTGTTAGCTAAGCACACAAGGTGTGGGGTTTGCAGACCTGGGGTCTACTCCTTTGATTCTGCCACGTAGTAGCTTTTGAATGTAAGCAAATCTCTTCACCTTTCTGGAACTCAGGTTCATTATCTCTAATAACACCTATTTACAGTCGTAAGGGTCAAGTGAGAAAAATGCATGGGAAGTGATCAAACCTATACCTGCATGTAACTAGCAAATGTTAGCAAAAATTTAAAAATAAAATAAAAAATCCTTCTTGCCAGATCCTCCATAAATAGAAAAAAAATGCAATTTAACCAAAGTGGAATACTTTTGATAGTGAAAGTAGATGCTAACTAGATAGGTCCCTAGGACACTGACTTACCAAAGATTACCTGGGGAAACTAGGACACATAATCTCCCACTGTATAATTTTTTTTGAAGGGTCCCTATTTAATATTCTGTCACGGGAATCTCTTTAAAAATAACCTTCAGTTCTCTGTAGCTTCCATTGGGAAAACCAAGCCCTTTATGGTATACTATGATATCTTCTGAAATTTTAATTTGACATATAATTTTAATATATATTTTAAAAGCATAAGGTCATAGGCAAAATAAGAGGGTTAAGTGGCAAGTCACATCAAGGACTTCCTGCCACCTTAATTTTTTGTTGTCCGTTAACTGAGAAAAGTAGCTGTTATTCAATTTTAATGGGGGGAAACCCTCCTTCCACCATATCGCACATTAATAAAAGCAAAGTTAAAGAATGAAGAATAACCCCCCAGGAGGTGAGGGATGGAGGGCAACTTTCATGGCATGACATATTTTCCTGAAACAGTTTTAGCCATGCAAAGATGAAGAACAAGATATATAATGGCCAACCATCCTATATGCCTAGGATCCAGGACACTGGATTTTCCATTTGAAAACCAGGACAGCCCCGGGCATACCAATGAACAGAATGCTTGAATGAAACAAGAAAACATCTGAAGGGCTCATCAGCACAAGACTGCAGCCAACAGCCTCAGTTTACCAGGAATAATCTTTGGACCCATTGCCAAGACTAATGAGCTCTCCCAAAGAAGATTATCCTTGCTAGCCAGGTGACAGATGGGTCCTCCAGTACAGAAAATGTTTGAGTAACCTTTTTTGTGTGGTGGTTTTGAAAGACACTTTTGATCTGAAGACTCTGGTTTCTTCTATTCAAACAGGTCAGCCCCTCTGTAGCCCCTAGGTGCCATTGGAATTTTCCTCCTGAGTTTCTAGAAGACAGAAATTTGGGTGACCTTTATCTGACCTTATGTATGTACTTTTGCTTGTTTGTTTGAAAAGAACAGCACCTTCCTCTGGAGTATTTTCCATGCATTAAATAAATTTAAAATAAATGTGGGAGGCTGACTTACAGTGTGATCTCTCTTGAAATTCTCACAACCTGCAAGGAAGGCATTGTGCTTGTGCCCATTTCTTGTGAAGACATCAATTCTAAGGTGATTTGATTAACCAGTAGGTAGAGAAACCAGAAAATTCAGGTTTTCTAACTAAATTCTATGCTTTCTCTACCATACATACCTCAGTATGAAAACCTGTTTATTTAACATGGAGTGATATTTAGATAAGGTTAGTCCTTGTATTTCAACCGAGTCATTTAAAACACACATGGACACACACATTTACACTTACACTCACCAATACCCATTGGACAATCTCAAGACTGGATCCATATAAATAATCCACTCCACACTCCCATCCAAACAAAGAGCAGGTGCCTTTTCCTGGACTTTTCTTCAGCCAAATAGGCTGATTTGGGAAATCAGCCACTGCATGCACAAAATAGAATAATGGCTTAAGAGAACTGGTTTAAGGGAGAGAAGATGAGAACATTGTTTATTGTAGATTTAACCAGCATATAAGATTGTAAAACATGTCACCCTATAAAACCATATTCCCACTTTGGAAAATCTATCCAATAGAGAGAAAAGTACCAATAGATAAAAGTATTTGTTCAGCATGCTTATTGCAGAGTTGCTGGTTGGAACAAAACTAATCAGAAACAACCTGTGTACCCACAAATAGAAGAATATTTGGGAAAATTATGCTGCATCTGTAGTACTGTCATAAAGAATGAGTAAAAATCATTTATAGTGCCCTGGAAAGGAAACTATAATGGGATGGAAGGAAAGGAAGGGTGAAAAGGTTGGATGTATTTTATGATCAAGCCTGTTATAAGCAATTGTTTTAAATCCATGGCATGCTTATTTGTGTTGTGTATAGACACATAGAAATAAGTATGGAAAGAAACATAAGTTACTACTTTTAGAATTTGGACTAGAAAAGGGAAATGGAGACTATTAACATTTTTACACAATTCTGAATGATTTGACCTAAAAAAAACATATTATTCCTATAATTTAAAACAATAATAAAGTAGATCAAGATGAAAATAAACTAGATCCAGAATTTGGCCATGTTTGATTAGAGCAAAGAAAACTCAGATCCCTCCCTTTACATCTTTGAGTTCATCCGAATGAACTCTTAATTGGCCCCAGACACTGACATCTGTTGGGACTGGTCCCCTCTTCACTCTCTACGTTGGTTTTCAAAATGGCCACCTCTGCTGGATGGTAAGATTCTCCCCACTCCCACTTCTCTCTCCACCCACTCACCCCAAATAAGACTGGTAAAAAGGCCAAGAATAAATCCTTTCCACCTCAATTATTCTGCCAATACATCATCCTCCCCACTCTTTTCTCCCTAGCCTCCAGATGTTGGACTCTGGAAATGGGTGACTGTGGGAGGCAGTGGAATCTTCCTTTCCGAAGGTCTTTACTGAGAGAGAGAGAGAGAAAGAGGAGAAAGAGAAAACACTACATCTGTTGAGGATGGCTTGGATTTAAGTGCAATTAGAACAAGTTAGTTATGGGTGGTTTGTCTTTTTTTTTTTTTTTTTTTTTTCTAGTGCTGATTGCCTGCAGAGCCCAGTGAGCAGTGAAAGAGAGGGGCAGGAAATTAGGGGCCCTGGTGGCAGAGCAAACATATATGCATGAAATAACTTGGTAGGCTAAAAAAAGAATATTTAAACAAAGACTTGTATGGACAACTCCTAGATTATATTTTTGGACCATATAAATCTAAGAGATAGTCTGTATTAGCTAATAGACTTGTGGTTGAGAATGGTCTTGAATACAGATGTCATTTAGTAGAGAGTAAAGAAAAGTTCCATATTTAGGTTAAAAGATTTAAAGAACTGGATGGAAAAAATCTTAACTGGGAAAAGGATCGGGGGTGGGTGGGAAGAATTGATCTAGATGTTTTTGTTAACAAACTCAAATTAATCAACAGTATAAAAATCTGCTAAAAAATAAAGAGGAACTAACACAGTGTCTAGGTAGAGACAGACCCATTCATAGACTAGTTCACTTGTTCTTTCTTTCAATAGCAAACATGCCAGGCACCGTGCTTAGCATGGATTAATGAATTCTAACAACTACAAAGAACAGTGTGTTCACCATTGTCTTATGTTTAATCCAGGATACCATATTTTAGCTTCCCAGTCACAGTAAATAAGATAATAGAGAGATAAATATGGAATCATGCACAGAAGAGTCAAAGGAATAGAAAATATTTATCCAGAAGTGGTAAGATGCAATAGCTACAACCAAGTATCTGAGGACTACTGTGATAATTGTTAAATAGATTTATGCATATAGTATCATTTAGAAGAACTACAACCTTAGTTGCATGACTTTCAAGACATGCTTCTTGCTCCATCTCTTGGATCACTTGCTCTAGGGGAAGACAGCTGCCATGTCTTGAGGAAGTTCAAGCAGCTCTACTGAGAGAACCACCTGGGCTGAGGCTGCAGCTAACAACCAACAGTGAAGCATAACTTCCACCTATAACCACATGAGGAAGCCATCTTGGTACCGGGGATTGAACCCAGGGCCACTCTTCCACTAAGCTACATCCCTAGACCTTTTTTTTTTTTTTTTTAATTTTGAGACAGGGCCTCACAAAGTGGCTGAGATGGGCCTCGAACTTGCATTCCTCCTGTCTCAGCCTCCTGAGTCACTGGGATTACAGGCATGCGCTATCACCACAGGAGCTGAAGAGGCTAACTTAGAAGCAGATCTCCAGCCCCATCAAGCCTCACATGACTGCAGCACTCAGCCACATCTTGACTGCAACTTTGTGAGATGCTCTAAACCAAAACCACACAGCTAAAGCTCCCCCTGAGTTCTAATAAATGTCTGTTGTTTTTAAGCTGTTAAATTTTGCAATAGTAGATAAGTTAAACAACAACCAAAAGACGGATCTGGTAAGGAGACCACTTTAACCTTGATAGGAAAAAAGTCAAATGATCACTATTGTCTTAGAGTGGAAAGGTACCATCAAATCTGAAGCAGTTAAATTCCCTGTACTCAACCAGAAGCAGGAACCCCACCTCTCGGAAATACTGTCAAGGTGTTTATACTGGGTACCTAAGATTGAACTTAGAACACCCGAATTCCTCCTTTCTCCTCTCATTCTTCACGGTCCAAACAGCCACTGTTGGAATCACTAAGCAAGGCAACCCTGGGATGATCTTCCCCTGGGTCTTCTTTAGGTCCAGATTAGTTTACCCTCACCAGGGAGAAGTCATTGCTTTCTTTTTGCAATGCTGTCTCTGCCGTGACTTAGAGACCCACCAAATAGAAATTGGATTTAAGACATCATTGGCCCTGGATCACACCAAAAACATTGTAATCTCTTCAAAGCCCAAGTTGTAGCAGTCAACATTCCCCCTGCTGCTGTTGATAATTTGTACCATATTGACTGGGTTACTTAGCATTTGCAAATAGGATTCCATAGCAGCTAGACGTCAAATACATGAAATAGCTCCTCATCAACCTAGAGCCTGGAGCCCACCCTCCACCCACCCTTTAGCCAACAGAATGCTGGGCAGCCCAAGCTGTCCTTACCACCCACATACCCCGCTCATTGCTCTGCTCCTTCTCAGAGTAAAGACCTCAATCTCATCATGCATGCCACTTCTGGGGGAAGAGAAGTAAGGAAGGAACAGATGAGGACTATGGAGTCTCGGGGAACAAACCCAAGGCAGGTGAAACATGCCCAGGACCTAAAGGATGCAATTAAGGCCAATTCACTGAGTTTCAGAGTTTTTCTACCAAATTCTTGAGGAAACCAAATTGCATAATGTGTGATTTATTCAGAAACACACATCTCTGTGTTGTTGGTCAAGACAGGGGCAATGTGGCGGGGGTCTTGGGCAAGGGGTGCAGGTGCACAGAAATGAAAACAACAGACTAAAACAACAAGCTCCCTGGCCTGTAAAGAACAACCCCGTGTTTTGCCGGATTCTGCAGTCAGAGTGTGCATGCATATATATAGGGGTTCTTGTGTGCATGTGCAGCTGGGGCTGGGGTGGGAAGCAGAGGGCCTTCCAGAGAGAGAGCAAGAGCATGTCAATATATTTTAAATCTCATAGAAAACTGTGAGATGTGCTCTCCCATAGTTTGGCTCCCCTTCTTGCCAGACCCCACAATAACTTCTGAATCCCCCCTCCTCATTTCATAAACATTTTATACACATTTTTAAGTCAGAATATTTTTGCTCATTTAGGAAGAGTGTGCCCTTATGCAATTGAGTTAGCCTCATTTGAGCCTTATATATTTCTTTTGGGGGCTGGGTAGTCAAGGGCAGGGATGAATGCTCAAAGAGAGGGGTGAGGGGGTGGTTTGAGACAAGAGCGTTTGGGAAAGAACAAGAGGAAGACAAGTGAGCGAAAAAGAAAATTTCATCATTGTCCTTCTTTGGTTCTGCTCCACGCCTTTCCAGTGGAAAACCTGTTTAACCTGTTTTTTAAAAAATTTTTTATTCAAAAACTTGCATCAATTGGAAGTTTTGAAGTGAGGGTTGTGTGGCTTTTCAACCTCCACTCCTCCAGGACTGAACAATTCAATCTCTCTTTCCCCAGCTTACCTGTGGCCTGTGGGGCCTGCTCAACTTGCATAAATGGCTGTTTATGGATGATAGCATCTGGTATGGCCCTGATGACGTCACCGTGTTATGGTAAATGTTTCTACCTCCTGGTGGAGAAGCCAAAGCTGACAGCTCTCAGGACCACCTCCACCAGCAAAGAAAGCACAGCACCCAAAGTGGGAGCCACCCCCTCTGAAAGGCCATTTAGGTTTCTCTCAACTTGCAACACCCTCTTAGAGTCCAGAGATAAGCGCAAAGATGATCACAGCCTTGGCCTAATAATGCCAAAATTCATATTCTATATGGAAAACTTATTCCCATAGCGTTAACACCTTGTCTGGCTTTTTTTATTGGGATGGGATGGGACGGGGGGGGGGGGGCTTTGGGGGTTTTTTTGTTTCGTATGTTTGTGGTGCTGGGGATTGAACCTAGGACCTCATGCATGCTAGGCAAGTGCTCTACCACTGAGCCACACTCCCAGTTCCCCTTGTCTGGTTATATTCTCTTCACAACCCTGGCAAAGTTGTTATTGTTGACTTGATCCCCATCCTACAGATGAACAAACTGAGGTTTGAAGTAATAAAGTAACCTGCCCAATATCTCGTCCTAATTAAAAAGACACAGGAATTGAGCTCAGGTCTTTCTGTTTCCCACATTTAAGATTGTCCCACAACAATTTCTGGGCAAAGCAGCCCGGAAGGATGAAAAGACCACACATGTTATACAATCCCACCCTGCCTCCGTTTCCTCAGCCTTAAGAAGTGGAAGCTGAGCACCCTTAATAGGATTGCCATGGATCAGCTGAGATCTTGCCTATGATTTGTAAATTTACTGAGTGCCTTGTACCCAGTTTATTGGCTGAAAGATAGAATCAATGAATCACTAGATGGGAAAGCTCTCTCAGGAGGTGTCCTAGAATGTGGAAGAATATGGGAAACAAAACAAACGGGTTCATTTTTTAATAAGGTCGGAAAGCCATACCAAATATTTCGATTCTTCAAGGTATCTACACCCCTCCAGCTGTCCAGGGTTTTCAGCTGGGTCTCAGAAATGAAGCACAGGACACCCAGACAAGTAATTCTAACCAGTCGTGCCAGGAAAATATTCTCATTAAAAAAATAAAGCAAAGATTCGTTTATTTTTAAATATATGTGTGTCTTTCTATAAAGAAGCTCTTTGGTCCCTCACACCAAAGAATCCTGGCCAATTCTGCCTTCACCTGCCCAGGATTAGCAATTTCAGAGCCAAATGTATTCATGTCTTGCTCAACTGAACCTTACAAGCATCACCCCCAACCCCTCTTTTCCTCTTGACGCTGATGTTCAAGAGTTCACTCCCCTGTGGGAAGATTTGGTTCTATTCTGAAGATGGTGGGGGCGGTCGGCTGTGATGAGGCCATTGTGGCCAGCAAAGCCGCCAGAACTATGG
Organism: Glaucomys volans; assembly: GCA_020662805.1. Taxonomy (NCBI): domain Eukaryota; kingdom Metazoa; phylum Chordata; class Mammalia; order Rodentia; family Sciuridae; genus Glaucomys; species Glaucomys volans. The sequence continues at coordinate 83,059 of JAJEJO010000518.1, read as the reverse complement.
GGCCTGAAATTTTCTCCACCCTGGCCTCTGACAGCCAGTTCCGCAGATGGGGCAGCCAAGGCCTGCTGCCTCCTGCCTTGGGAAGCAGCCCAGGGGTCGCAGAAGGAGACCCCAGAGAGCTGTAGGGTTAACCAACCAGCCATAAATGTTACCTCCTCCCTGGGTCTTCAAAGGCTTGGGGAAAGAAAACAAACCACATAAATCTTAATCGGGCTCCTTACAACTGCCCTGGGAGGTGGCTCCAAGAAGAGCTGGGTGGTGACTCTGTGCAGAGGATTAAGAATTATTTCAGTTAGCAGTACCAGAGCCAGAAATGGATGGCTTTGATTTTTCTTTTTTGCTCTTTTCTTTCCCTCTACCCGCTCCACCAACCCAAGAATGGCTTCTTGGTCTTTGCCACAAAGCAGCCCCATGATGAGAATCCCTGGACTCCCTGGACTCCATGGTTCCCACTGGAGACAATTCACTGATAATTTCAGGAGAAACAGGAGACCTAAGAACAAGAGCTAGATGTCTGGAAACCAAGAAAGAAGGTACCATGTCCATTTTAGAGGTTGACCAGTTAACTGATATACGCACCATAAAGGGGGCAAAGGGAGCAGGGTTGACAGTGTGGGGTGGCCACTCCTGCTGAAATCATTCAGTAATAGAACTTTGCACCCCTGAAAATCTTTCCTAAACTCCCAAGCAAGTCCACACAGCCTGTGCCTATGACTCCAAATCCCATTCTGACAGTGGCATTCAAAGGGACCCTGAGCAGGTCATCCACCCTCAGCAGCCCCACATTCTCCTCATAATGATAACTAGGACACATGTAAACACCTTCTTGCAGTGCCATCTTAGCATGTTGCTAAGTATGTTATGGATATTTTAACTATGTAATCCTCACTGTAACTCTCTGAGGTTTTACAGATCCCATTTTACAGATGAGGAAAACCGAGGCTCAGAGAGGTGAAGTAATTCGTGCGAGGTCACGCAAAAACAAGGATAATAGCACTTACCTCATAGAGTGAGGAGCGAATGAGATAATGTCTGTAACGTGCTTAGCATGTTTCCTGGCGCCTTGTGAGCTCTCACTGAGAGTTCACTGCTTCTGGAAATTCTCCCTGAACCCCTGACCCTCGCCCTGTCCCACCCTCGTATACCTCTGTCTGAGCTCTGCTCCCCACCCCACCACGAGCTCTTCAAGGGCCACGATGTCTCATTTCTGGAGCGCCAGCCAATGCCTGGCACGCTGTAGGGACAGAGTAGGTGAGTGTCAAAATATTGAATGAAACCTTGTAAACAAATGGCCAATTAGTAGACAGCATATGCAAGAAAAGTAAAAATAAGTACTAATAACAAAATGACTTGTTCTGAAGATGGTTAAAGATCCAAAATTTCCTGGAGGAGCCTGTGTGCTAGTGGAAAAATGTACAAAAGGGAACGAGGAACGAAGTCATCCTCTTTTTTAAATACCAGCTTTCACCGCAGTTTAAGGATTTGACAGACTTCCCCAGAAAGGCCATGAATCATAGGAAGAGACCCAGAGTCCCGAGACCCAGCCACTCTGACTAACTTCAGCAAACACCCTCCAACTCTATGCACAGCAGGCTGGTATGGAAACCACACCGTGCCCACCTGCATACGACCCCACACCTGTACCTTTCTCTCTCACACACACATAGGCTCACAATACACCAACAAATCTGTCTCTCAGCATTGATTGAGCATTTATTCCATGCAGTGCTCTTTACAAAGCTCAGAAAGAAGATTTTTAAAACCCTAATGATCCCAGGACACTGGTTGTAAAGAACTTCTTGTGATTGCCTTGGCCCGTCTCATTTAATCTTCTCAGTACCCTGAGTGTGCTTTGGGACTTGACTTGCTCAAAGTTCCGCAACTGGAAAAAAAAATGTCTAAGCTGAGATTTGACCCCATGACTCACTACTGGACCATACTGGCCCCCAGGATCTGAAAGCACTGCCTTCTTTGTGTGCCCCCAACCCCGGCACTGGAACCTCCACCAGTCCAGGTGATGGCTAGCTGCACCCAGTTCAGGTACCCACTCTCCCTATTGGCATCTGCCACGCCATCTTCCTTCCCCTTCTGTCCTTCTCCCAGGTGCCTTCCCCATCTTGAGCGCTCTTTCTTTTACCCTCTAGCTAAACTTTCAAGGTCAGCCTCAATGCCCCATCACTCACTTCCTCATTCCTTGCCCCAGCCTCTCTGTGCCTTGCTGAACTCCACCTTCTCTGGAATGTCTAGCTCACGGTCACAGTCAGCATCACCCTGGTTAGCATCTACCTGTTCTCGACTCGGCGAGCACTCACTGATGTGCTGCTGGTGTCTGGTACAGTGTGCAGACCCACAAGGACACTGACATGGAAAGCCCTTCAAGGATCCTAAATCTCTTAGGAGATAACAAGACAAACATGGAAATACCTGAAATTCACCCAAGACAACGTAATGCCAGAGATTCATGTAGTGCCCCACATGATCATTTGGTGTCCTTGTCTCAGTGCGTTCAGTGTGCACCTACAGTGTGTGCAAACTCACTTCCATCTCAAAAAAGGAAGCACTACAAAGAGGGGGTGAAGAGCTTGGGCTCTGGGGCCTGAATGATGGGACTGAAGTTACCAGCTGTCTGACTTTGGGTAAGTTAATGAGCCTCTCTGTGCCTCAGTTTCGTCATCTGTTAAAAAAAGAGTGAGAATAAAAACAGTACCTCCCTCTTCAGTGAGTTCACATGGGTCAAGTCTTGCTCTGTGCTTGGCACATAAAAATGGCTGAATAAATGTCTGCTTTTATCAGTTTGATGCTCTTATTACCCAGGCAAAGGGATGTTCCTCAGTTCTACCATTATTATGGGGGTTTTTCTGCAAAGTCACATCACCTACTGTTTTTAGACTCTACCCTCTGACCTGTCTGCAGTCCCAACAGAACTCTAGCCAGCAGCTGGATGGGCTCTTATTGATTTGAACATATACTTGAGAGTGGTTGCTTTTCCACCCTCCCACGATTGAACAGATTGCTCTTGTTTTCCCCGCTGTGGAGGGGGAATGGGGAGCAGAGTTTTCCAAATGAAATTGACGCATAAAGCGAGGAGTTGAGCTTCGCCTTCCAGTAGAGACACAGCCCTGCCAGCCGCTGTGCGTCCCTCCTTCGGGCAGGCAGCCCCTCCAGTTTATGCCTCCCAGGGGGACAGTAATTTTCAGTTCAAGCCAAAAGGCTTTGTTTAAATGTGACGCTTATGTGGTAATAGAGCGTATTGCAGGGGCTGTTTTTTCAGAGGGTCAATGTTGAATTTGCTTTCAAAATAAACAACTCTGCTCTTCCATCTTGTCAAAGCTGTGGGTGGGATTGAAGACCAAGGAGACTAGAGTCTGATGAAGAAAAAAGGAAGGGAAAGGGGAGAGTTCAGGGAAGATTGAGAAGGAAAAGAATAGGTCCCAGTGTCCTCCATAAATGAGACAAACCCACCTCCTGTCTTCCTGGAGGGTTTCAAAAACAACCACGGCTAACACTCACAGAGTCTGCCAAGCACCAAGCATGTCACTGAGGTGATCTCAGTTCCTTCTCATTAAGAGTCCCCGGGAAATACACATGCCCATTTTACAGATGAGGACATTGAGAATCAGAGAGGCCTTAAAGTGCACAACTAGCACATTTGGAGAGCTGGGGTGGGAAACTGTCTCTGCTGGATGTCCCAAGGGGCAGCAATTGTGGATGGATCAGTAAGAGCTCCTACATGCCATTATTAAGGGAGCATCCTGGGACCGTATATTCCAAACCAAGTGTGGGGTTAGAGCTTGACTCATTACAACAAAGTCATGCAACATTTCATACTGAGTCTGCCCAGAAGATGGAAAATAAGTCATTCATTGCCCAATGGGAGACTCAGGCTGGGGCGGGAGACTGTAGGACAGGCTGGCGATGATGCAATGTGCCACTTAGAATGGATGTGGAAAGCATGAAAGAGAGTAAGAGGAGGGACCAGGTACTGGGGTGGGGCTGCTAATGGCGACCCTCTAGCTGTGAATCTAGAACTCGTGGGATGCTACACAAAGAGATCAGAGGAAGCCTGAGACCTCTTATGCGTGAACAAGAGGCAAGGGTGTCAGAGGAGCCTTCCGGCCCCAGGCTGTCTGTCACAGCCACCATTCAGGTGTCCCCAAGCAGTGGGGTTGCCCACTTAGCACAGAGGAGTCTGAAGAATTTCTAGCACTCCTTCAAGAAAATTTTAAAAGGGTTTATGTTATTTTTCCCCAGGAACCTAACTCAAAATCACTTCTCTGCAAAAGTGCTCTCCACGAATACTTGCCTATCTATGACCTCCTTCTTATGTTATGGTGTAACTGCATCTTGAAACAGATTAAATTAGGCACAATTGGAAGTCTGGACCACCTCTTGAGTCAATCTCCAGACGAGAACGATGGAGACATGGAAACCCCAAACAAAATTAGACCATGTGGACACTGTACTTCCTCAACCAAAATTGTGTAAGAACTTAAAAACCAGTCCTTTGTCACTTCAAGCCATTGACGTAGCTTGGGGCTTGCTGATGTATTATACATGTTCTGGCTCATCCCATGGAAGTAATGAAATAAGGGATAAATATCAATCCACAAGAAGAAGAATGGCTGATGGTTTGGTGTACAAGCAATCAAAGGATCATCGTGCACAGCCGAGGAGTCCGATGTCAACTCTTATTAAAGCACCATGATCCACATTAATATGATGGACCAGAATAACTCTGAGGGAGCCATTGGGATCCATTATGAAAATAACATTCATTTGCAAAATGAGGAACACACCAAACGCAACTTGTTCCAGTTCTTTCAGCTAAATTACACATTAAGCATGCAGACTTCCTCTTCCAACATTTTGAAATGGTTCAATATGCACTCAGGCATATCCATGGCCAGGGCATGGATATTCTAAGACTACCCCAAAGGTGAAGCCTAGGAAAACAAACACTGATTGCCAGGGAGACATTCAGCCTGGCTGGGGTGTTGATCAGTTGGGCATGATTGCACCTAGAACTTGTCCCAGGGGGATAGGACTGACACCAAGAGGCAACTGTGAGCTCTACCTGGCTCTGTGCAAGGGCACATTGACTGCTTACCTCCAGGGGTTGGTTGGTTATAATTTGGGGATGAAGTGTAGTGGACATCTGTTGTTTTTGCCTCTTGACCATTCATCCAGACCCTCTTCTGCTAACAGCTCCCTGAATTTCCTTGGGAAGCATCCTTTTCCTATTCTGGGCCATGCTGTAATAGCTAAGAATGGGAACTAATGATCATTAAGCTCTCACCCCATGCCAGGCACGGTCTGCATATCTCCTATACATGAACTCATTTAATCCTTACACCAACTCTGCAATGGAGCTACCATTACCCTCTTTACAGAGATGCCACAGCTAAAAGAGAGGTAAAGTGCAATTGGCTCTTAAATGGCAGAACCAAGATTTGCAAATTCGAACAGTTTGCATCGAGTGCCTGTGGTTGCAACAGGCTGCCCTCTACCCCAGCTCCAGGGACAGGCCTATGAACCAGGTCTGGCCAGACCCCTACATCAGTGCTCAGCTCAGATAGAGACATTCTACCCGAGTGAGATCCAACTTGTACAAACAGTACAGACCCTAGGATTTATGCGGGAACAACCAGAAATAGTTCCTTGTTTGCTTGTTTCTTCTTCAGAGTCTGAACCTAAGATGCAGAAGCCTTGAATGTTTGAGAACCAGCATTTAGAGATAGCTCAAGAACGAAGCCAACACAGATAACATCAAATCGAGAAGATCTTCATAAGAATATTTGAACTCCTGAACTTACTGTAGTCCCTGGATGGTTCTGTTAGAGGAGCCAACCAATTCTCTTCTTACTTTTGGCATGCATTTTCTGATATTTGTGACATAGAGAAATCAAGCATTGGCCAAAGAATAATGTTTTCCATTTAGGTAGCACTGTGCAGTGGACAAAGCTTTGCATGTCCATCACTCAGCTTTACATTTATTTAGTCATTCAGTCAATCAACAAATAAACATTTGCTCTTCATCTAAATACAATCATGAACATAAGTCAGGATCATCCCCCTCCCTTCCCAGGTATAGTTAGTTCTCATTAATTTTCTCTCTCTCTCTCTCTCTCTCTCTCTCTCTCTCTCTCTCTCTCGTAGCCCTTACCTGTAATTATAGTGTTTGTTTATGCATAACAGGAAACTCAGAGCACCTTTGAAGTACATATCTATTTATTATAGAATTCCAAATATCCATCTGAGTCCCTGACACTTATTTGTTCCTTTCACAGTACTTGCTAAAATCTCTCTCATGCCTTGGTTATCAAGCAGGTACTGAGAAACTTGCCAGCATCCTTGATTGTGCACGACTGCAAAGCAGCTCAGGTTAACTTAGAATGAAATTTCTGGAGAGATAAGAAGTTCAGAGGACCACGAGCAAGTTGGAGAACCCACGGGTAAAACAGACAGACAGACACATAAAAAGTCAGGCATGCAGAGACTATGCCTCAGATGCATTGGTCAGGGTGTCAAAGGCGCCAGTGCTGGACACTAAATGCTGGTCCCAGGGTCACTGGGATGAATCCAAGGGTCTTCCTGCCTCTCTGCATTGGTAACTTCAGAGTCACATGCCACGAGCTTAGGGCACCTGCCCCACCTCCCCTGAGACTCACCACAGCAGGGTCCCCAGAAATTTCCTCTTGGCCATCAAATGAAAATTTTCTATTATGAGAAAAAAGAAGAAATAAAATAAAAAGACCTGGCCAAGGCAGTCTTCACCATCATAAAGCTACAGACCAGTAAAAGAGAATCATTAACTAAATCAAGGGAAACACACAGTCCCACTGCTAAGGAGACCAGGAAGGGCAGGAGTGTCGTGTCCTAAGGAAGAGGACACTGCGTGTTTCAGGCATCCATGACTGTGTAACAAACAATCCCCAAACTTGGTGGCTTAGCACAAGGGTTTATTTTTGTCCCATGGTTTTGCCTGACTGGGCTGAGCTGGGCAACTCTGACGGGCTGCAGTCAGATGGGGTGGAGGAGAGTCGCATGGAAGCGCAACATGACTGTCAGCTGACGCAGGCTATTTTCTGAGCCTCAAGCTGGGGCTTTTGATCAGAGCACCTGCCATGGCCTCTTTGCACAGCTCCTGGCTCAGGCGTCTCCTGAAGCAGTGGTTAGATTCTGACGGGATTCTGGATTCCCGATTCAGTATCCCAAGAGCAAACATTTCAAGAGACCCAGACAGGAGATGCATCTCAGAAGCCACAGTATTACCTCTCTGCCCTGTTCTATTGGTCAAAATTTAGTCAGAGGACCTGAATGTCACACATTGTTCACTGAGGCTCATTTTTGGAGACTCTCAAACAGTAGGTACTAGAGAAGCCTGACCTCTTGTGAGATGTCAAGGAAGATATCCAAGGAAAAGCCATTGATCTGATGGATGAGTGAGTAGGGCCTAATGAGGTAAAGACATGACATTTGTTCTAGGATGAAGAAATAGCATGTGCAAAAGTCCTGTGGCATTGAGAAGCATGGCAATTCAAATAACTAAAGCAAGCATGTATGGCTGATGTGCAGGGACTCAAGCAGGATGTGAGTCAAGATGAGGCAGGAGACACTGGCTGGGAGCAGTTCTGAAAAATGTTCTATAAACTGTTTTAATATCTTCCTCTTCATCTTAAGAATAACAGGAGTATTTTTTCATTTTACTTTTTATTGGCGTGTGAAAATTATACCTAATCATGGGATGAATTCATCATGCCATATTTGTACACACACATAATCTGATCAATTTCCATTCCCCAGGACCTCCCCTTTTCCTCCCCTCCTCCCTTCCCTGGATCTTCTTGCTCTACTCTACTGATAGAGTGGTAGGAATAGTCTAAAGTGGTAATTGGAAATATTCATAATTAAATGAATGAGTGAATGATTTCAGTCATTCTACAAATATCTTTCCATGGGCCAGGAATAATTAATGCTATGAATGAAATCGATTTGACAGAAGTATGTGGAGGCAGAGGATGAAAAGAAGACCCCAGGCATGGCACATGTGGAGAAAAGAGCATTTCCAGTTGAGGAACAGAACAGATGCAAAGGCCCTGTGGTAGAAGTCAGCTTAGTGTGTTCTAACAACAGAAAAGGTCATCATGCCAGAGCACTACTGTCCTTGTAGGGAAGAATTCAAAGCTGGCTTTCTAAAAATGGCAGGGACACCAGCAATGCTCTCCTATCAGGACAGCCCATCACCAGGGCTGCGGCTTCAGTGACTCCGGAATGTCTCTTTCTACTAGAATGTTTGGAATGCTCTTTCTATCTGGCCTGGCCCTGCCTGTCCTCAGCTATGAAACTCATCTTTCATCATGTACTTCCAAAGCTCAACAACCCCCAAGGAAGCAATTTGGCAGAATGTTCAAAGAACCTTAAAGATGTTCATGCCCTTTGATTCAGTGATTCCCCATCTAGGGATCTAGCCAAAGGAAATAATCATAAATATGGAAGAAGATTATCACATGAAGAAGCTCACCCTAGCATGATTTACAATAATGAAAAAGTGCTAATAAATCACATATCCAACCATAGGGGAAAGATTAAGTAAATTAATGCGCACCTCCTAGACACAGGCATTAAAACCTATTGCTGAAAGAGTGAACTAACACCAGGAAATGCTTGGTTATAATGGGAAGATTAAACAGAAGGATATATAATAGAATATATGTGATTTCTTTAACTATTTTAAAAATCACATGCAGGAAAAATACAGCAATCATTTCTTTAAGGAGGAACTGCAGGTGATTTATTTTTCTTCTTGTCCATAATCCTACTTCCTTTAATGAGCATGGTTACGTTTAAGATGAAAAATAAATTTTATTCTTTTGGAGGGAAAGACATTCATGAATGGGAAGGAATGGAGATGGGGTTGCAGACTGTTCCACGTGTGGTTTTCATAAATGATTGTCTGTAATTCCTTTTCTCCTATTGGAAATGTACTTGGGATTTGCCCAAGGCTGAGCCACAGGTTGCTACTGCCTGTCCTCCTTACTATGTTCCAAAGAGTCAACCAATTGGGGATAGAAAATATTCAGAAAAACAAACAGCAATGGCTCCCCACTGCCTTTGCTCAAGACCTTGACAAACCAGCCACAAATTATGTTTTCTACTTAAGGTTTTTGTTCTGTTTTGTTTTGTTTTGTTTTGTTTTGTTTTGTCTCCCAAGATTTTTCTAATCAAAATTCGATCTAACACACACAAGTTTCTTCCTCTCCTGCGGATGACAATCTCCTTTAATGGTAGACATTCAGATAGGCTCCTCTCTTCCTACCCTGGTCTTAAAGATGGAAGGAAGACAAAGGGGAAGACTACCCACTCCATCTGCTCTCATCTAAATCCTGCCCATCTTTAGCACCCACCTCTAGTCACTCATTCCCAGAAAGCCTTTTGGGATCATGCTGTCCCTGACTGCCCTCTCACTTCTGGTCGTGCAGAGCATGACCGTTTATTCAGTATACCTTTGATGCTAAGCACATCTGGACTTGACATTGCTCTGTAGATTCAAGGTCTGTGTCTTATCCCCCACAGGACTGATCAGCTCCTGGAAGAGTTTCCTTACCTTCTGGTACCAACCTACCTTGATCCCTCTGCACAGTACCATCTTGTTAATGTCAAGAGAATATGTATATCAGTGTTCTGTGAGTAAATAAACCTAGAAACAGAAACTCATATCTGGGAAATTTCACTCTGCTCCACCCTGGCATCCTTACCCATCTACCACCAGCAACTACCAGGCCCAGTTTCCAAGGATTCCACACCAGGGCTGAGGATCCCTGTACATGTACTTGCCACACCCCAGCTGATTCAAAAGAAGTCCCTTTTGTTTTCTTCCCCATGAGATCCCATAAATTACAAGAATTACAAGCCACGACCTTGCTTTTTTTTTTTTTTTTTTTTTTTAAAGCAAGACTAAGGTTAGAGTAGGGAAATCATGACTTTCCTCCACCCCCAGAAGTTCATTCTCAGGAAGCATATTTCCCCTGGTGCCGGACACATCTGCACCACGGGGTGCATGGCTCTGATTTAGAAAACCACCCAACTCCCTGCCAAGAGGCAGAGGCGGCCCTCTTCTGTGCTCCAACTGCACCTGCCCTGGGCCCTGGTCCCCTTGTTGGATAGCTGCTACTCTGCTTCCATCTAGAAGCTCCTCAGGATGGAGCTGAGTCCTACTTGTCTTTGCCCAGCACCCAGAACAGTACTGGCACAGAGTGGCCCTGACTACACTCTTGCATTGAGAGTGAATGAATGAACAGCAATGGCCTCCGAGAGCTTGGAGGGAGCTGACTTCCAAGGGTGGTTTTCCGGATGGAGGGACCAACTTCTGCTCCATCTTAGTTTCCTAGGGCTCACACAAACTTGATGGCTTAAAACAAGAGAAGTTGATTCTTTCACAGTTCTAAAGGCCAGAAGTCTTAAATCAAGGGATTGACAGGGTGACTTTTCCTTCGAAGGTTCTAGGGAGAATTCCTTCCTGCCTCTCTCAGCTCCTGGGCATTTCAGGCACCCCTTAGTTTGAGGCTGCATCACTCCAGTCTCTGCTTCCATCTGCAAGGGGGGTCTTTCTCTTTTCTCTCTGTGTCTCTCCTCTGAGTATCTCTTACAGGGACAATTGTGATTGGATTTAGTACCCACCTGGATAGTCCAGAATGATCTCATCTCGAGATCCTCAACTTAACTACATTGGCATTTTCAAAAGAAGCCGAATCCACAGGTTCTGGACATCAGAATGTGTATATATCATTGAGAAGGCGGGTGTGTTACAATTCAACCCAGTAAGCACCCTTTTTATGGCTGATATATACCCTCTTGTTGTTTACCCAACATCTAGCAGATAGTTAACTTTGAAATGGGAAAGACCAATGAATCAATGGATGTTCTTCCACTAACCATACCCCTAGCATATTTAGTTAGTGCCTATTATCAAAATGTGCAGGGAACCTTCTTTCCCACCACCTAAGACTAATGCTCCTAGGACCCCATGCACACTGTCCCTCTATCCCATTCCTGCTAGCATAAAACACTGAAGCAATCATTTGAGGAGAGATAGATAATCGTTCGTGGATATCTTGGTGTGCCAACTACACCAACGGTTTTACTCAATGCAGGTGGAAATGAATCGAATCAGTTCAATGCAATTCCAAGAACCTTGATTATGCACCTAAATTTTGACCTCAGAATTTTTTTGAATGCAGTGTCCCCTCTCCTAGGCCAACAGCCTCAAGTCAGCAGCCCTAAGCGCTCATCTAATATCCTAAACTCTTTTTGAAAGCCGGCCTATGACGTCCATCCAAGTCCACCTTCCTAACTTTGGCTGGCCCCTCAGGTTAACAGGCTCACCAACCACAGCATAGTCAAAATCAAACTCCACTTGAACTGTTGTTGATCCAAAGAGGGAGAGTGGAGAGGGGAGAGGGAGTGCCATGCAAATTCTTCCCAAGTGGCGCTATTTTGCAGAAGACTTTCCAAGAGGGAACCCAAGGACAAAAGTACCACAAAACTTGTGTATCACTCATAAATGGTGAGCAACGGGCATTTGGGGCTCAGCGTGACACACCCTGTGAATGCAGCTATTTCTGCAGCTCAAATCCCAGCATCCATAGAGGACAGAACAAACACAAGTGAACCCTGGTAACTTCCTCGGGCTCTGCCCTTTGGGAAGGAGTCAGGCACAGCTGCCACTTGGAATTCCACTCCCTAAGAACAATGCACTTTATTTTTGGAAAGAGGGAAAGGAAAGGAGAGGAGGACGGTGCTGACAAATATACATTTGCTCTTCTATTTATGCAAAGCCCCTGCCCCTTCATCACCTCGGGTACCAGTTGTTTGGAGCAGCTATAGAATATAGGCTTGGGCATCGTCACTGGCCTGCATCCCCGCAGAGTGGAACATAGGTCAGCTTCCAGGACAGCACATCCCATCTCTGTAAAGAGCTACACAAATAAAAGGATTATTGCCATGGCAGCCCGTTGGCCCACATGGCTGTAACTAATGCTTCTATATAACAGATACTCTCCCAGGGTCCTTTCTGTGTCAGTCACTCTCTGTAGCAATAGTGTCCTAATTACAGGCTCCTCGTCATGTAAGGACAAAAATGACAGAGAAAGGAAAACTGTCCCCTCATTATTTTGCCATCATTTTTTATGTCTTGGTTTGCTGCTTCTCATTGTTTCAAAAGTCTCTTTAAACACACCATCCAAAACATCCCACATGAAAAGCCCACAGGTGGAAAAAGGAAGAAGGGAGTGACAGAGGAAGGGAAGAAAGGAAAGAAGGAAGAAAAAGTGGAAGAGAGGGAGGGAGGAAGGAAGAAATCAAAGGCAAAGAAAAACTTTAAAACCAATCCATAGGACGAATACTTTGTCCAGCTTACCACTCGATTCTCCTAAACCAGCCTACCCAGTAAGTCTGGGCACATAGTCAGAATTATTTAATGAGTAACTGGAATGAAAGAATTATCTAATAATTGAATGGAGCGATAGTTCAAAAATATCTAAAGAACAGTTTCCATCTTCCGCTATTCAGTTCAAAATCTATTTTGTCACTTACTAATTCGCTGTTAGGGAAGAGATTGAAAATTGCTGTTTAATGAACTACGTTCCAAGTAGTTTGACTTCGTATCTCACATTAATTTACATAATAACTCATTTTTGTGTGTGTGTGTGCACACGTGTACTGAGAAAGGCCAAGTTACTTGCCCATGGTTACACCTAACAAGTGAAGGAACGGAGATTTTTACACAAGCATGACTGACTACAGAACCAGGGACATTGGACGACTCTATATTCTGCTGTTTCTCAGGAGATTATCAGAGTATATCAACATCAATAGATCATCAGTTGTTAAGATAGGACTGTGATTTTTCTAGGTTCACTGTAACTATGACAAAACCACTGGGATCCTTGGAGAAATTGTTCACGGTGTGATCTTAATTGTAAAACACAACACCGAGAGGTGGTTTTTGAAGAAGAAGTCAGCACCATTTCATTTGCTCCCCCCACCCTGAAATCTGTGAAAGAAGTGGCCTGAGAAGTTAAGATCACATGTTTATCGGTTTGCTGACTGTCTTTTCCTTCAGATTGTGAGCAATCCGAAAGAAAGGGCTTTATTTGTTCTGCTCACTATTGTAACTAGGCCATGGCACTCAATAATTAATGAATGAAAAAGAGAGCAAAGGACCCCCCATTGGGTAGGCTTCTGCACTGGCAGGCAGACTGGCACTCCGGCCAGCTAGAATGATGTGTGGAACTGCTGCCCTTGGTGTATCAAAAGGATGGTCTTAGGAAACAACTGGAGAAAATGAATTTAGACAATGGAGAATTATTCCCTCCCACTCAGTTACGCTCACATTTCTCCCACGTGGAAGGCCCTGAATCAGATGGAAAGTAGCATTTACTCAAATTCTAAGCCCTTTTTAGAGGTCACTGAGCCTCCTCCAGTTTTCCAGACATTACATATGGTGACTCTAGGCAGCGGTGGGCTGGGAAAAAGCCTTGATCAGGCTTGAAGAACTGAGTCTTCAGAGGTTCAGGACCCTGAGCCAGAGCCAAGGAGCATTCAGATGTGGAGATGAGCTGAAATCCACTCAGCTTTCATTTGGAGCAGGGCCTATGGAGATGTGCAGGAGTTTCAAACTCCTTGTTTATCACTAGAAAAAACAGGCCCAAGGTCAATCAGTTCCTTGATAACTGAGCCAAAACTCAAACTCGGGTCTTCTGACACCCTCTCATCCAAAATTATTTTTGCCATACCCTTGGAAGGCGTATGGCAGAAAGCCCACACAGCATGAAGAAGAAAGCAAAAGGCACTTGGTCACCATGCTCATTAGTAGACATAGAGCTAAGTAAAGGACAAAAGGAGGCACACATATATATTCCCCAGATCCTGGGGAGCCTGTGGGTTAGGCCAGAGGATGAAGAATGAAATGTGTCAAACACTGTCTAAGCTGTACCTAGTGGTCTTCTGAAGGGCTTGGGAGGTAGGTTTTTGATGAAGGAACAGCATAGACAGGCCGGGGTGTAGCTCAGAGGTAGCTACACTGTGGTAGCTACCTCTACCCCAGCATGCCCAAAGTTCTGGGTTCAATCCCCAGTACTGCCAAAAAGATAAAAATAAAATAAAATAAATACCCAGCGGCTCAGGAGGCTGAGGCAGGAGGATTGCACATTCACAACCTTCCTCAGTAACCTAATGAGGCTCTAAGCAACTCAGCGAGACCCTGTCTCTAAATAAAATACAAAAAAAGGGCTAGGGATGTGGCTCTGTGGTTAAGTGCACCTGGGTTCAATCCCCAGTACCCAAAAAAATAAAAATAAATAAATAGTTCTGACATAGAGTCGCAAATATAGGTTTGCATCCTGGGCCAGCTACTTGCTAGTTTTATGAACTCTGGAAAATTACATAACCTCTCTGGGTCTCAATTTTGTTGTCTGTAAAGTGTGGACAATACATACCTCACAGGGTTATTGTTATCATCGAATAAAATAATGAAAGCAGAACATCTAGCAGAATTCTTGCATACAGTCTGGAATTGATCAACTTTATCTTAATATGCACCCCCTTCCGTCAGTCTGGGAAACAGGAAAAGTACATGCATTTACATTTAAAATCCCAGGATACAGCAGGTGCATAATTATGTTATTTCATTGTACCATGACAGTGGCACAGAACCAAATAAGATTTCAAAATATTATACCTTCCACAATAGTCATATTTCTCTCAAGAGAAACCAGCACACTAATTTCCCCAGGATAAGGGGAAGCCTTGACCTTGACCTTGAAGAACTAGATGGGTCCCACTCCAATCCTCCCAGGTGATTGGACTGTACTTGGATTTCTGAAAAAGCGTCCTGAGTCTGGCACCAATTAGGTGAACGGTCGAAAGAAGACCTGGACCAAATGGATCTTTTTCCTCTAGAATTTGTACTGAAAAATATCAGGAGAATGAAGCATTTAGAAATAAAAGGTGAAGATCTTGAAAGAGGAAGACTCTAGAGGGACCCTGATGCATAAGGTGATGTTATGAGGGGCAGAAGTAATTCATAAGGGATAGACCGAGAAACAGTAGGATGAGAACAAGCCATGGAGGAGCAATGAGTCATGAAACGGTGGAACACCAGAGTCAAGATCCACACACTCCTGAGACCCACATTGCTGCCACCACCCAGGAGTCCATATGACCTTACAATTCCACTTTCAGTCTCTGGGTGGCCCACAGTCTCCTGGTGCTCTTAATCTTCCCAAGGCCAGGAGAACAACTTCCCCTAAGTTCCCATGCACACATGGAATCGTATGACAAACCTATGAATAACATAGATGAATCTCTGGTGTTGCACCCAAACAAGTGTGATTAAATCAACCTGTCTGCTATATTTAACCTATACCCCAGACTTTCCGATATCAGTCCAATTTCATGAATTTTCCTTAATTCTTGAAGGGGATTCATTAAAACTATAAAGAAACATGATTTAACTTTAACATTTTTATGATTTTATGATAAATAAGTTCATAAGTAAGAATGGCCTGGGATTTTGCTTAGGAAACATGATCATCTCAATGATGTTCTCGGCAATTGTTCAGGCTTATTGGGGTGAAGGGATGGGAAGGAGGACACAGAGCTAGATGGGTCTCCCTCTCTCCATTTCAGAGGACTTTCAGCTGAGATTTTTCAACAGAACCTGGCAAAAGCTCATCAGAAAGAAGGAACATAGGCTCTGTTTGCCTTATTGGCTGTTTATCACCAAGCCTGGGACCTAAACTGCTCTCCAAAAATGGTAACTTGAAAGAAGAAAAGGAGAAAGAGAACAAGAAAGGAAGGAGGGAGGAAGGATGGAAATCATGACAATGTGCCTCTCAGGTCTCTTAAGAGTGACTGATGCTCCAACTGCCAAGCTCTGCATGCACCACTGAGGGTACCTGAGTGCACACATCTCATGTGGCTCTCAGTCAAAGGGTAAGCATGGAGGGGATACCAAGGCACACAGCTCCCACAAAATGCAACATTTCTCTGATGTGCACTTTGACTTGGACTTCCTCTGGCCTGGCCAAAGCTTCTAGAATTGCACTGCGGTCTGAAACTATCTATCCAACCTTCTTCCTCTCCCTTCACAGGTGTGGGACCTGCATCATGACTTAATGGTTCTCCCAACCTTCCTTGGCTCCTTTCTTCCATCTCTCCCAGTAAATCTAAAAGTGTCTTGGTATCTTTCTTGGAGTACTTAACCAACACAAAGAAGGAAGGATTGAGAGAAGGAGGAAAGTACCGGGCCCACCTTAAAGTTCCTGAGCTTCGAGTTAGGAAGACAATTTTCCAATTCTGTCCAAGTAGTATGGCTAAAGTTAGAAGGACTTGCTTGACACACATGCCCTGATGTCCTTGCTATCCTCCTCTGTCCTGATCTGTGCCCTGTATCTTTTGGGCCCTTTCACCAGCTGGCTTCAGCATGGCTGGGCCAGTGGAAGGTACCATTAGAAGACTGGAGGTCCACGGGAGTCTGGGACCAGGATATTTCTTCATTGTTCCTTCCTGCTTCAGCACTCCAAGTCTCCCAAAAACTGTGTTCCCTCATAACTGCACCTCCTATCAAGTGACTGCCTTTCTGTTGTTCCAGCTGAGATTGCAGTGGTTACTGGGTTGAAGAGCAAACTGAGTTTGTTGTTAGGTTGATTGCATTAATGGCCAATAAATGGTCTCCCTATAGCTATCTTAACTTCTCCTCCTATCCTGACCCCAGCCTTGGCCATGTGACTTTCTTTGGCCAGTGGGAAAATTAGAAACTTTGGTCAATGGCAAAGCAGAATATTCGATAAATAAAAACCCACTTGATTATTTCTACATCTACCATGAGGTGGTAAAAAAAAAAATCATAACATGACTGGGATAACTGCTGTAATTAAGGAGAAGTCAGTTTTCCTGTCTTCCAATTTTCCAGTTAAGGCTTCCTGTACCAGCCTAAGACAGCCAACCCCCAGACATAAGAAAATGCTCAACCAAAAACAGCAGAGTCACTTACCAGACCTTCAACTGAGTGTAGAACATGAGCGAGTCCAGCTGAGACCACAAGAACCCTTTGGTAAACCCCAGATCATAAGTAATAATAAATATTCATTGTTTAAGCCACTGAGTTTTGGGCTGGCTTATTACCAGCCTCATTGTGACAATAGGCATCTGATATGATGCTTAATTAGTTTTCATTCCAGGTAGGATGAAAGTTTCATTCCAGGCTGGCTTTGTGGTAAGAAGGAAAAGGATCCTGGGGAAGGAAGAATTGACAGGATTCCTTATATTTCAAGGTTAGGGCATGAGGTGTCACTCCCCCAAAGATGGACCAACAAACCAAAGACCTAATTTTACCTGAATTTCTTTGGTGCAAACCAGATCTAAGACAAGTGTTAGGGGCCTAAGAAAGTCACTTTGTGGGGTGGAGACAAGAACATACCTTCTAGGTTATTAGGCAAAGATACACTGAAGGCCAGATTTCAATGAGGTTCTTCTAAGAATTCCAACAAAGTAAAAGCCAGACCCAGGAGACTGATAAGGAAAGGCCAAGTGAGTACCATCCTACCCCACTAGTGAGAACCTGGGAAAAACCTTCCCACATGGTCCCCATCCTAAGGAGTGAAAAAAAAAAAAACCCTGGGACTGAGCATCTCCAGGCAGAATTCGACACAAAGAAAGGGTGAGTGGACATGGTTACATCTCCTTGTGAGTCTGAAAAGATTAGGGATTTGTTGGTGATGCCCTTTCCCAGAGATGGCAGTTTTAACCTACAAACACCACTGGGAAGTAGGTGCAGAAATAAAAACAAGGCTAGGGAGGAAATCCCCACTGAAAGTCAAGAGAGACTACATTGGCATCTAGCTGAAAGGTGAGCCATGTGTTCATGTTCTCCTACTTCATAACAACCTGAAAATGTGGTGCCTTCAAACAACACCATTACATCGTATCTCACAGATTTTTGGGTCAGGAGCTTGGGCAGGCATGGCTAGCTTGGTTATTCTGTTCCAAGGCACAGCTGGCTGGTTATTCTATTGCAGATAGTGCCAACGAAGGTCAATCTATAGTATTCAAATGGCGAATGGGTAGAAACCAGCTTCACTCCCACTCTAAGAGTGGTGCTGGGGTAACTAAAATGCTAGGCTCAGATGCAGCATGTCGACTATCAAACTTCTTGTGTGGCAGCTCAGGGCTCCCAGAGAGAATGCCCCAAGAGGTCCAGGGCAAGGCTTCAAGTTTTTGTATGATCCTGCTTTGGAAATCCCAGAACGTCACCCCCAATTTTCGTCCAAACAAATCACTTAGACTGGCTCAGATCCAAAGAATAAGCAATGAGATGCCTCTGCTCAATGGGAGGAGGAGCAAAGGATTTGCAGTCACCTTTAATCCACCTCAGTATGATATCAACAGGCTCCGAGGCTGTAAATCACTTTAGTGACTCTTTGAGCTAGAGTCTAAGTTTGAACAATGGAAACTGGAACTTCTCCCCGACCCAATCTTGGGCTACTCCATTTTATACTTATACTTACATGCAATTTTCAATATATTTTATTGGGATAAAAGATTACCTCTGATTAGTAACACCAGTCCCAGGACATTACAAAATTCCATTTTTTGAGTCTATAAAATATGTAAAATCATGAGTACTCCTCTAGCTATAAGAATTATTTCATGTAGATTTCAGCTGTTATGTTTTTTATTATAAAATAATTCCTACATTTGTAGAACATCTCCTTCCTCAAGAAAAGATGGCTGTACATTCAAAGTATCAAGTAATTGTTTGATATAATTGTCAATAAAGCAATTCTGTACAATGAAGAGGTACAGAGTTGAAAGTCGAGAAAGAATCCTCTAAAATCTAAAAAAAAAAAGTGGCCTACCTTTCTCTGCTTTCATTACAATATATAACAATGCATCTCAATATTTCTGGTTTTAGATAATTTCTTTTATCACTTTGCATTACAATTAGTTATTTCCATATCAATCTCCAAGCTAAATATACCTTCTGAAAAGAAGACATATTAATTTTGGTTTTGACATTCCAGTGAATGCACAGAACAATCCCTGAGAACGAAAGATAATATTAGCATTGCAATGCATATTTATTTTCTCCTAAAATAATCAAGCTTTGTGCTGTTTAATGCCTAGATTGGCACTTGCAGTCTCCTTGGTACATATGTTAGAGGTAACAACAGCATGCCAGGCATCCTGAGGGTTGAGATGCCCACAAGAGAGACAGTGGCAGAGATGCCTTCCCTGGCTTGCTAGATTTCAGGGCATCTATGTCAAAGTTTCCATGGACCCGTTAAGTAGATTAAAGTTTTACAATTAGTGAATTCTAACTAAACTCATCTTCACAAAGTGGACAAATGACTTTTAAAAGAAATCTTGCAGAGAAAGTACAGATGCCAGACAATACTAATAATAAAAACACAAGTGACAATAAGAAAATGGAAAATAACGGTCTCGCTTTTCCTACTTGTGGTGAGCTCTTCTTCAGCTACATTATCAATTATGATAAGAAAGCTGTCCAAAAAATCAAATTATTAAGAAAACTTTTTAAAAAATGGTTAGCTATCAGTCCAATACCCTTTACAATTAACTTACCTTACAGGGATATTCGCTAATGTTTATTCATCTAGTAGTTTCAAGACATTTAAAATATTGTTTCATTTATATCTCCTTTAAAATTTTTTGCTTCTGAATATATTTGATAATTACTTAATGTGTTTTCACAGAAGTCTTTATTTGTATATGTAATTTCCAAACACACGAATAAAAACACAAATCTTGTACACGTCTCATCACAATTATTTAACCAGTAAAGAACATGATCAACTGCAAAGCACTGTCAGAGGGAGCAGACAGGGAGCAAAGACAGTGGCCCAAAGGAATGGAGAGAACTGAGGGTAGGGGAGCAGAGCAGGTGACTTACCGTGGGCCTGGGAAGATCATCTCCCAAAAGGAAGGTTTGAATGTCCATAGCCTCTGATTGGTCATCCCCACCCAGGTATGTGTTACTGTGACTTCTCTGCTGGTCTCTTCCCTAATCCCTTCTAGTCCCAAACCCACAATAAGAGCTCCAGTCCAAGGATTCACTACTGCTCATCTCCATACCATCAGCATCTATTGCAAGGGCCCTTTCCAGGAAAGATGCTGTGTCCCTTACCAAGTCCTTGATTGCAAATGTCCTTTGGGGCCACCCCATTTAAATGATTCTCATTAGCACTGCCTAAGGGGATTCTTTTTAAACAAACTTTTCAAAATCAAGAAAAATTTGTTTTTTAAATGAGAACAACAACAACAAAAAAACACTTCCAAACCAAGCATGACCACAAAAGATATTTCTTCATAGTTGAAAGAAATCTCTGAATTGGTCTGGTCTTCCTGGAGAGCTATTGGGCAGTATATGTCAGCACGTACAATGTTCAGACTCTCGGTTCATAATCCCACTTCTGGGAACTTACTTTAGGGAGATCACTGGACAAAAGCAAAATGTTACACAGCAGGTAAAGCAGATTCCATTATGAATATATAATAGATACGAATTTGGTGATGTGTGATTGCAACAAAAGAAAGAAATCATCTAAGTTTGTGATTCTGAAACACTTCCACTTAGTGAGCCTGGACCTAGGACAAGCCTGATGTAGGAGACATAAATCTCTTGACCTCTCAAACTTGTCTCAGCTCCTAAATGCCTCTCAGAAGAAGCATTTCGTCCTGCTGTGTGTGAAGCTGATGTCTACAGATACATCGCAAGCCAATCAGAGAATCAGTGATAGGTTCCAATGCTCAAGGGAACATAGAATAAAGTAAGCTTATGAGAAATGCTGTGCTGATCTCCAGCTTGGTATATTCTAAGGACCTCTACTGAATTCACAGAGGATGATCATAGCACTGCCTTAAAAACTAGTGAAAATTTAGGAACCCCCTCAGTGTCCATAAATAGTTCAATAGCATTTATTGAATTGCAACACTTCCCTTCAATGTATAATTATAAAGTCACTAAAAATGATATTTATTAGAATGTAAAGAGTAACATATCAAGCGATGAAAAAGCAGATTATATAATAATATACATAGAATGACTCCATTTACATAAAATCGAAGTCATATAGCTCTCTATATGTATAACCTATCTAAACATAGTCTTTCTAGATGGAAGTTCACCAAAACATTTGTAGTAGAAGTGTCTGGCTGACAGTATATTGAACTATTTGGAGTTTTCCCCCCTGATTTATAAAAAATGAAACAATAAGTATTATAAATACACAACAAGGTTATCTCCTAATGATTCTATGGTTATTCCCACTAGCCTATAAGAATATGGCTACCCACCTTCACCCTCAATTACTCTTGGTCTGGGATTTGAACAGGAGGCTATTGTAAGTTAGTCTGCACAATTCAGCTTGGCACAATCTCTGCTCCTCTTCAGCACTGCACGTTATGCTCAGATGTAGTAATTCATTTGCAGGTGCTTGAGGGGGTGAGCTCTTGTTAAACATCCAGCTGCATCTGCACCCCAGAACACTCTGTCCCTTAGGATCCAGCTTAGGTTCTCTCCCCTCATGTTGCTTTTCTTTTTCTTTCTTCTTTTAGTTGTAGATGAACACATGCCTTTATTTTGTTTATTCATGTGGTGCTGAGGCTCAAACCCAGTGCTGGGCAAGTGCTGTACCACTGAGCTACAACCCCAGCCCTCTGCCCTTTCTCAGAATTCTCTGATTTTCCATTACTTCTGTGTTAGCTGGTTTCTTTCAGGTTCCCAGGGACCAGTTCCTTCCTGGAATTGTATACTAATCCCAGCCCTGTATTATATCACAATGTATTAGAATGTCTTTTCATTTGCCTGTTTTTCCAACTAAAGTGAGAACTCCCTGAAGGCAAAGATTTCACTTCATTCATTTTCATAGCCCCAGGCCTGACTCACAGTGGACATCATTCAACATGTGTATGCACGCTGAACAAATGAATGGGAAGGAACTGAAGTGGGACTGCAGATTGTGTCATGTGTGACTTTCATAAAATAACTGTCCATAATTCCTTTCCCAGTTTCTTTTTTTTCTTTCTTTCTTTTTTTGCCCAAGACTGAGCCTAAAGTCACTACTGTCAATTCTCTTTATCTGTGTGTTCCACAGAGTCAACCAATTGGGGATAGAAAATATCCAGAAAAAAATGCATTTGTATTAAATCTGTAAGACTTTTGTCCTTGTCATTATTCCCTAGAGTATAGCAACTATTTACATATTATTCACATTGCATTAGGTATTATATGTAATTTAAAGGCATGTAAAGTATATGGGAGGATGTGTGTAGGTTAAATGCAAATACTATGCTATTTTGTATAAGGAACTTGAGCATCCTCAGATTTTGGTGTCTGCAGGAGTCCTGGAACCAATCAACTTAGGGATACAAAGAGACGGCTATACCTTTGCTTTAGGTGGGACTCTATCAGTAACAATTCAAATTAGTTTAGGATTAAAAAAGAAGGGACAAGGAAACTATGTTGGACCACTTAACCAGAAAATCTAACGGTGAACTTGGTTCCATGCATATAGAGTCTCAGAAATTCAAGATGAACCTCAGGACCTCCTCCCTCCCTCTTTCCCATTGCTTGGTACTAACACTTTTCTGAAATTTTTCCTTCATTTTCTCCTATTCTGCAAATGAGTCTTCCCAAAATAACTAAATAGATAACCATCTGTTATCTCCAATTTATATCCATGTTGCTTTCTGACCTAAAAGACAAGCTACTTTCTCCTCCAAATTCAAAGTTCCAAGGGAAAAAAAAAAAAGTCCCAGGAAAGGATTCTAATGGGTCCAACTGGGGTCAAACATCCATTCCTGCTCCCAGAAAGCAGTCAGTCCTATGATTGGCAGATCAAGACCGCCCTGCCCCTTCATCCAGGCATAGAAGACTCTGATTGGCTAAACTGAGTCATATGATTGAGAATGGACCGATATCTTAAAGCAGCCGAAACAGCCGATGGAGGTTGCTAAACAGAAGAAAAGAAAAGAACAACTGGTATCTTCTCCAAAACACACCGGAAAAGTGACCTTCATAAGAATCCCATTGCTGCCTGGAAAACTCGGGTCTGATCTTTGGGGATTGGGGGTGGGCTGTGCAGAGAAATCCTTGTGACAAAATCCTCTTCCTGCCTATATCCCTCTTCAAAGAACATTTTGTTTCTCTTATTCACCAAAGTGACGCTGGGTGGCCAGACTCTCAAGACCCCTCAAAGCCTGCAGCCAGACTCTACAAGCCAGCCCATGCCCCACCATCGCCAAAAAGCCTCTCACCACAGGGCCCCAGTAGCTCCAAGCTGTTTTGTGCCAGCCCCAATCAAACCCAGGCCCCAGGGCCAATCCCAAGGCCAGCTTCAGGAGCTACCTCCTGCCAAAGCGTTATCGTCAGGCCTCTGTTTCCAAGGCTTCACCTTGGGAAGACTGGTGAGTCTTGTCTCAGCCTGGCTTTGACAGACCGGGGCCCCTGGCCTGCCTGGGGGCTGCTGATCAAGGGTACTTTGTCAGCTCCAGCGCACCTTTAAGAAGCTGAAGTACATACTGAATGGAGGCGGCTGCAGAACTCCTGGCCTGGGCAGGCCCTCTGCGTGTTTGGGTAAAGAAATATGCAGCCTGAGCTGCGGTCATTGCCGCCTGAGCCGCTGAGCTGCAATCAACATCAATACCACAAGGACACAATATTTTCTCCCGATTTACAACACGTTCATTTATTTTGGAATTTCTGTGCCAGCTGAGGCTACAGGGCGGTGACAGTGGAAAAATTGTCCTGGGGCCAAGCAAAAGAGAGTGTTGCAACTGAGCTCCTGTTCTGAAAAGGGGTGTTCGAAAGCAGCAAAAAGCAAGCAGGGCTGAGGATGACCTTCCACAGACAACGGCCCACAGGTTATAGGTGCCCTGAGGGGGGAAAATATTGGAGGTCCTAAGTTCCTCCTGCCATGAGGATCTTCAGATAGGCAATTGGAACTCGGGGTTCCTGAGAAATTCTTGACCCTTTTAGAAGTTTCCATGATACCCTCTGATCTACTTTCTTTCTCAAAATTCCCTAGGGAGTCAGAGATCAAGTAACTCTGAAGATGTCCCCACCACATCCCACCCCTACCAAAAGCAAATTTTATTGGAAAACACCATGGAAAAGTGAAAATGACATGACTTAAGAGTAAGAAAAAAATTTGAATTCAAGTTGTTCACACTACCACTACTTACTGAGTGTCCTTGAGCAAATGTCTTATGTCTCCTAGTTTCAGTTTCCACATCTGTTTTTAAATGGACATGATAATATCTAACTATGAAGGACACAGTACCCCAACTCTTTGTGGGTACTACCCCCAACTCTTTGTGGATACTCTCTACATGAAAGTTCCAACTCCTTTGTCTTCCTGGGTTATTTTTTTTGTTGACACATAATAATTGTACAAATTAGTGGGTTTCACTGACATTTCCATATATGCATATGTCATGCACTGTTTATGTCTATTCTCCATCTTCTTAATTTTTGGGTTTTGGTTTTTATTTTTTGTGTTTTTATTTTATTTGTTCACTTAGATATTCCCCATGAGGCTTTGTGGTATACTTATAAAACAAACCAAGATGGTACCAGGAGGGTAGGTCTATTTATCAGGCTCCTTAAGACTGAGAATTTCTTGAGGTTGAAAGAGGCAAGTAATGGAGAAGGGAGAGGATGGATCCCACTGTGATGTGCAATGAACAGCATCCCCAGCAAGAAGCCTAGGAGGGACCCCCTTGATCACAGGAGGACTCCACAGAGAGGTCAGGCTGTTCCATACACAGGGAGGCCCTCGCAGCTGTCATCTGGAGCTGCCTTCTACAAGACAGCCTACTTCTCCAAGAAAGCAACAGCTCCTTAGCTTTAGGTTAAGGAGAAAGGAACCCTGAGTACATCGTTCTCATCCTACTGAGAAGAAAACTGATGCCTGCCCAAGGGAAGTGACCACTCAAGATGTCACAGCTAGTAAGAAGCAAAACAGAGTTTTGGAACCAATCTGATGGATTATAATCTGGTCATCTTATAAAACAATGAGTTTTTAGCAAAGGCTACTAGATACAGTCAATTCTCATTTTATGTTCTACAGAGTCACTTGAATTAGCAAATACTGAGCCATTGTAACATGGGAAAATACAGCAGCAAGTGCCTGCAAGCCTTGGTTACAATATTTCCATTGTCGCATCAATTCATAATGTTGTTTGATGTGTTAATGTTTCAGGACACTGTGATGATTAATTGTTTGTGTCAACTTGACAGGGTTAAAAGATGTCCAAGTAGTTGGTAAAGCATCATTTCTGAGTATGTTTGTAAGAAGGTTTCTGGGAAAAAAAACTAGCATTTGAATTGGTAGACTGAGTAAAGCATATTGCTCTTATTGTTGTGGATTAGCATCATTCAGTCCATTAAGAGCCCAAAGATAGCAAAAAAGCTAATTTACTCTCACCTTAAGCTTAAACATCTATCTTCTCCTGCCTCAGTCATCAGTACCTTTGATTCTTGGGCTTTCAGACTCAGGCTGAGACTTATGTCATTGCCCCACTCCCTTGTGTTCAGGTCTTCGAACTCAGACAGGTTTAGATCATTGGTTCTCCTAGTTCTTTATCGTAGCAGATGGCAGAACACAGGGTTTCCTGCTCTCCATAACCACATGAGCCAATTCCTATAATAAATCTCCTTTTTACATCTTTATCTATATCTGTATCTATCTCTATATCCTATGGGTTCTGTTTCTCTGAAGGACCCGTCCTAATACAATTTGGATACCCAGAGTGGTTCCAGAAGAACAGAATTTTATGAATGAGTTTTTCTGAATTGGTTTCGAAGTTTTTGGAAACAGCTGTCCAAATCCCTTAGATTTAAAGGTACAAATGGGTTTATTTCCTGTCATGAAATGAGCACTGATGATACATAGAACGAACTATTTGTAGAGATACTAAAAAATATGTACATTGGATATTCCTAATCAACCATTTATAAGAACTGAGTCTCTAAGTGACTCTATGTAGGATAATTTAAAATATTTTTTGAATACCAAAAGGTATAACATGTTGTTTAGTTGCTTCTAAAATTGCTGGACATAGCAGTGAAAGAAAAACATGAACTTAGGGATTCAAATTCCAAGCTCAAGAACTACATAAATGACTTCAGAGTTTCTAGGTATGTCCTAAAAAAGAAAGCCTTACCTCCTGAATGAGCAGAGTTTAAACTGTTGAACATCAGTTGGAAATTATAACGCAAGTTGAACTCCCGGGCTTGTATAGTTAAACCAAGAGCGCTGGTTGGGAAAAGAATAGAATCCTTTAATTGAATGGATAGGGATATGTGGGAGCACCCCGATGAAGATGATGACAGTGAGCCCCTAAATTCTGATAAGCTTTCTGTGCAGTAGAAGAGTTCTTCCCATTCCTAGTTACAGGGGTATCTCTATCAATAGTAGGGCCTTTTCACCTTTGTCTGAGGGGATTCATCCTGCATTGCTTGAGAAAAAAAAAAATAATGGCCTCTCCTAAGGCATTCACCATGCCAAACCATGCTGATTCTCCCCAGGACCCTTCTCCACCACCCCTTTTTGCTTATAGGCCTATAATTAGGCTAAAGTCTAAGCAAATCCCTAAAAGTGATGTACAAAGCACCACACACAAGGAGTTGCACTATGCTTCAGAAGAACTACTTGAGTCTTCTCATTTATAAAACAGAAATGTGGGGGGAAATGAATGTTAAGGATGTGAAATAATGTTGGAAGGAACATAAAGTTGGATCAGGCTGAATCTATTGGTGTAGGCTCGCTAAGCAAACATTGTGCATTTAATGCACAACTCAGGAAGCTGGAAAGGAGCTCTGATGGTTTTGTTGGTTGAAAACTGGATCAAAAAATCGGTACCATGGCTGAAGTGGAAATGTCCAGCCTCCCTTTGTTTAATGTAGAGGAAAAGATTCAAAAGTTTAAGGAGATTGAAATGTCAGATTGGATTTTTTTTATTTAAGATCTACTCACCCACACTGGGAGGATGTAACTTTTGTTTGAGAAGTAAGAAGAGCCCCAGGATTCTTAAAGGGCTCCATGATCACTCTTCTCTGCATGCCAGGAATTGCAGTTACTTGGTTGGAAAATTTAAATGCAATGGGAGTAATCAGATCCCAGTGTGACTGAGGCCAAGTGGTGGCATTCAAATGCCAAAGAAAAGGTGGGTATGGTTGCCATAATGGATAGCACAGTCAAAGCAATAATCAGAATAATATGACTCCTGCAGGCCTATCATGTTGTCTGATTTATTACAGTGCTCCTAGAAGTGAAATAGAAAGGAAGCCTACTAAATTCTTAGCTGATCTGTATATGCAGAAAAATTCTAGGTCAAGTGACCAAGAGTTTAGCTCCCATCATAAAAACATTAAATCACAACCCCTCAGTCCATGTCCAGATGGATGCCAGTTTACAGACCCAGAACATTTGAGGGAAGGAGAGGCCAGTTACCCTCAAGGAAGGACCCTGGTACATTACTGAAAACTTACACTGCTAATTTTTCTTCTACCCTTCCCCAAAGGAACCTATGACTTTTTATCAGGGTAATTGTGCATTTGGGAAAAAGGAAATATTCAGATTGGGCGGGGGAGGGCAATACTACAGGACACTGGCTCTAAAGTGACACTGAATTAAAAAAAAAATCACCACTGTGGCCCTTCAGTCAGAGCAGGACCTTATGGAAATCAAGATTTTAGTGGAATTGTAGCTCAGATCCATATCACAGCTGGTCTGGTAAGTACCCAAACCCACCTTGTGGTTATTTTCTCAATTTCAGAAAGCATACTTGGAGTAGACATACATGATCTCTAGAAAAGCCCATAAATTAGTGACCCATGGAGTAAGGGCTATTGTGGTGGGAATGGCCTAGTGGAAGCCATTAGAATGGCCTCTACTTAGGAAAATGGAAAATCGAAAGCAGTGTCTCATCACTGCAAGGATGGCAGGGATTAGTGCAACTGTAAAGGAATTGTGATGATCCCCACCACACCCACCTTTACCTCTTTTTTGGCCTATGCAGAAGCCAGATGGATTTTGGAGAATGATAGTGGATTATTATAATCTTAACCAAGTGATGATTCCAATTTTAGCTGCTGCTCCAGATGTGGTTTTATTGGTTGAACAAATTAACACATCCCCTGGTATCTGGTGTGCAACTAAGGATTTGACAAATGCTTTTTTCTCTATTCCTGTCCATGAAGTCCCCCAGAAGTGGTTTGCTGGCAAGACCAGGAATATACTTTCATTGTTCTGCCTCAGGGTGTATAAACACTCCAACCCTATATCATGATGTATTCTCAGAGATCCTGATGACCTTCCCCTTCCTTAAGATGTCACACTGTTCCCATTACATTGATGACATTGTGTTGGTTGGACCTAGCAAATGAAAAGTAGAACTACTCTAGATTTATTGGTAAGACACACGTGCATTAGAGGGTGAGAAATAAATTCAATTAAAATGAAGGGCTTTCTACCTCAGTGAAATTTCTAGAGGTCCCAAGGTACAGAGCATGTCAAGACAAATCCCTTCTAAAATGAAGGATATGTTGTTGCATCTGGGCCCTCTTACAACCTCAAAGGACCATAGATCTCTTTGAGGAAGGCTGGAAGAAAAATTGACAGCACAAATTTTCAGTAATGTACTATCATGCTTCTTTGAGAGGAACTGGCTTCCCCTTCCTACAAGGGGTTTTGGGTCTATAAACTAGTTCCCATGGGGACATGGATTGAGGGGCTATAAATTTATGTTTTTATTATGGGAGCTAGGCTTTTAGTCAGTTGACCTAGAATTTCTCTGCATATACAGATCAAGTAAGAATTTAGTAGGCTTCCTCTCCATTTCACTTCTTGGAGCACCATGATTAATCAAACAATAATTGCATGAGTCATAGAAAGAAGCACAATGCCTACTGGCCTATTTTGATTTTGGAGACAACATGACCTGAAAAGCTAATTTTGAGTAGGAACCAGAACAAGAGAAGATTCTGCAACAGGTCCAGGCTGTGGTGCACACTGTCTGCCAGGAGTCCATATGAGCATGCAGATTCAATGGCACTTGAGGATCAGTGGCAGAAAGGGATGCCATTTGAAGCCTTCTAGGTGTTCAGGCTTCTAGAATTTTAGAGCAAAGTTCTGCCCTCATTTCTTTTTGAGAGATAACTCTTGAACCGCTACCGGGCTTTAGTAGAAGCTGAATGTTTCACCATGGGCCATTAGGTTACTGGGAAAATTGAGTTGCTTGTTATGAACTGTGCATTATCAGACCCACCAAACCATAATGTTGAATATGCACAGAAACCCTTCATCATCACATGGAAATGGTAAGAATGTCCTGAAAGAAGCAAATTACATAAAGAAATTACCCAAATACTCATGGTCCCTACTTCTGCTACACTTGCGCTGTCCCAACTGCCTCTGTGGTCTCATGGGGACTTCCCTATGAAGAGCTGACAGAGGAAGACTCATGTCTGGTTTATAGATGGTTCTACACAATATTGTGGATCCCACCGCAAAAATGGATAGTTACAGCACTATAGCTCTTTCCTGGGACATCCCTGAAGAACAGTGGTCTAGGGAAATCCTGCCAGTGGGCAGAACTTCAAGTAGGGCATCTGGCTCTTCTCTTCACTTGGAAGTAAAAAGGGCCAATCATACAATCATATACCAATTCATGGGCTATAGTCAATGGTTTGATGGATGGTCAGGGTTTTAAAAGGAACATAACTAGAAAATGTGTAACAAAAAGAACTTGGGGATGAGGTATGTTTTTGCCCGCTCTGAATGGGCAAGCACATGAAGATACTTGTATCATGAGAATGCACACCAAAGCATGATCTCACCAGAGGAAAGTTTTAATAATCAAGTGGATATTATGACCCATCCTGTGATACCAGTCAGACTCTTTGCCCAGTCATCCCATTTCCTGCAGGGCTTATGATCAAAATGGCCAAAATGACAAGGATGAAGGTGATACATGGGCTCAGCAATCTGAACTTTCACTCATCAAGGTTGACCACCACTGAGTGACCAATCTGTTAGAAGCAGAGACCAACAATGAGCTTTCTCTATGGTACCATTCCCCAGAGTGATGAGCCAGCCCCCTGGCATCAGGTTGATTGCATTCAACTGCTTCCATCATGGAAAGGACAATGTTTTGTCCCTCCTGGAATAAACACTCTGGATACAGATTTATATTCCCTTCATGCAATGCTTCTGCCAAGACTATCATCCATGGACTTACTAAATGCCTTACCCACTGTCATGGTATTCCACACAGCATTGCTTCTGATCAAGGGCTTCATTTCACAGCAAAAGATAAGCATCAATGTACCCAGGCTCATGGAACTCACTGGTCTTAGTATGCTTTCCACCATCCTGAAGCAGCTGACTTGATGGGATGGTGGAATGGCATTTTAAAGACTTACTTACAGATCAAACTAGGTAGCCATACCTTGAAGGAATGGCTGCATATGCTCTGAATTGGTGTCCCATACATGGTGTGTTTTAGTCCAATTTTTCATTGCTATGACCAAAAGGTCTGACAAGAAAAACTGAAGAGGAAGAGAAGTTTATTTTGGCTCATGGTTTCATAGATTCAATCCATGGTTAACTGACTCCATTCTTCTGAGCCTAAGATGATGAAGAACATCATGGCAGAAGGGCAAGGCAGAGGAAACCAGCTCAGGACATGGCAATCAGGAGACAGAGAGTGTCAATCACCAGGAACAAAATATAAACCTCAAAGTCATACCTCCAGTGACCACTTCCTCCAGCCATATCCTACCTGCCTACAGTTACCACCCAATTGATTCATCAGTGGATTAATCCACCAATTAGTTCACACCTCTCTTAAGCTAATCATTACATCTCTGAAAGTTCTTGCATTGTCTCACACATAAACTTTGGGGGGACACCTCATATATAAGCCATAGCATGGTGCTATTACTCTGATAGCCAGGATTCGTGGTGTGTCAGTTCTTTGTCACTGTCAACTGAACACTGTCAGTTCTGTGTCACAAAGTACCTGAGATACTCTATGCAAGAGGAGCAAAGGTTTATTTTGGCTCACAGTTTCAGAGTTTTCAGTCCACAGTTGCTTGGCCCTGTTGCTTTGGGCCTGTGATGAGACAGTGAGCAACACATCATAGCAGAAGCACAGGGCAGAAGAAAGCAATTCATCTCATGGCAGCTGGTAAGCAAAGATGGAGAGGAAGAGGTGGGCCAGGGATCCCAATATTGCTTTCAAGCAATTGCATTCAACTAGGTCCCAATGACCTAACTTCCTTTCAGTAGGCACCACCTTCTAAAGTTCCCTCTACCTCCCAGTGGTACCACAGGCTAGCAATTAAACCATACGAGTCTTCAGGGGACACTTGGAGATCCAAATCATACATATGGGTCCAGAAATCAAGTGACAGAAACAGGAGTGACACTACTCACTACTGGCCCACTAGCAAATTTTTTGTTTCTTTGTCCTACAACTTTGTACTCCGCAGGCCTAGAGGCCTTAGTTTCAGAAGGAAGAGTGCTTCCACCAGGAAAGACAGTGATTTCATTGAACTCAAAGTTAAAATTGCCACTCTGCCACTATGGGTTCCTCATGCCTCTAAGTCCATAGGCAAAGAAAGAGTTATGGTGTTGGGGTGTTGACTCCAACTACCAAGGGGAATTGCACTGTTATTCCCCAATGGACATAAGAAAGTGTATGTCCAGAATACCAGATATCCTTCTGATGTCTCTAAGCATTATCATGCCTTGTGGAAAGGTCAATGGAAAACCAAAACCCAATCCAGGCAAGACTACTAATGGCTCAGGCTCTTTAGAAATAAAGAGTTGGATCACCCTGCTGGATAACAAACAACGACCAGATGAGGTGCTTATTGAAGACAAATGGAGTACAGAATGGATGGTAGAAGATAGCTACAAATACCATCTACAATCATATGAACAGTTATAGAAATGAAAACTGTAACTGCCATGAATATTTCCTCTTTATTTTGTGATGAATACATTTATGTGTACACTTACATATATTAAAGCACATATCTTTATGTCTTCCTCTCATTTCCTTAATACATAAAAGAAGGCGTATGGACTTCTCATCAATATTTAAGTGTTGCTAATTTTATATCACAGTATTTAAGTCACAGGATATCAGGAGGAGAGTAAACACCTCTCCAGGACTTTACCTCATGTTCTGGGGAAGGGATTAGTGCATTTTCAGTTGTATGCTGGGTAGTTGTTATCACGTTAGGTGAGATTATGACCTTGCTATTAATTTGATTTAGAGATTAGTATGGTTTAAGGAGATGTGTATAGGTGCCACATGGGCGAGGGAGGAACTGATGGTATTTAATTTTATGTGTCAACTTGACTGGGCTAAGAAATGCCTAGGTAGCTAGTAAAAAATTATTTCTAGATGTGTCTGTGAGGGTGTTTCCAGAACAGATTAGCACTTTTTTGTTTGATTGTTTTTTTATGCCAGTTTTATTAAAATAAAATTGACAAAAAATGTGCATATTTGCAGTGTGCTACATCATGTTCTGGGAACATGCATATATCATCCATGGACTTACTAAATGCCTTACCCACTGTCATGGTATTCCACACAGCATTGCTTCTGATCAAGGGCTTCATTTCACAGCAAAAGATATGCATCAATGTACCCAGGCTCATGGAATTCACTGGTCTTAGTATGCTTTCCACCATCCTGAAGCAGCTGACTTGATGGGATGGTGGAATGGCATTTTAAAGACTTACTTACATATTTGCAGTGTGCTACATCATGTTCTGGGAACATGCACATATACATGTTCCCATGCATATACTGGGAAATGATAACCATAATGGAGATTAACATTTGAATTGGTAGACTGAGGAAAGATGAGCTGTGGGCTGGCATCCTCGAATCCACCGAGGGCCAGAGTAGAACAAAGTGTTGAAGAAGGATGAATTCACTCTCTGCTTGAACTGACAGCCATCTTCTCTTGCCCTCGGTCATCAGCAGTCTTGATCTCAGGCTTTCTGACTCAGACCTGGACTTACCCCATCGGTCCCTGGAATTCTCAGGTCTTTGGACTCAGATTGAATTACACCACTGGCTTTCGTGGTTCTCCAGCAGATCATGGGACTTCTCAGCCTCTAAAACTGCATGAGCCAATTGCCATTATAAATCTCCTGGTTCATTTATAAATTTTTATTTTTAATTGATACATAATAATTATACATATTTATGAGGTATAGTGTGATATTTTGATACATGCACATAACATCTTATTTAATATAATGTTGGCTCATTATCATGGAACTCATGGTCAACAACACTATAACTCATGCCTGTACAAAGCTCATCTAAAAGACATATTTTCCCTGTAAGGCACACTGCAGCATTCTTGTGGTTAGGAACACTGGACAACACTTCAGCACTCCACTTAGGGGTCATTCAAAGCAGCAAAATCACTATCAAAAGACAAAAATGCAAAAAACATGGTACTTCATAGACCATGAAAAGGACACTTGTTACAATATGAGAGTTAAAACAAGAAGATAAGAGAGTCACCTAGGTCAACCTCAGCTGAATATGCATTGAGCAACTCAAATTTTTGCCACTTCCAGTGACCACCGAGTGCCATGGAGTATTGATTTGGAGGTTATGAATAAGTTTTATCAATGACAAATTCACAAACAAGAGCTCTGCAAATCATGAAAATCAATAGTAATCTATCACTCACACTGACTCTTTTACAAGTGAAGAGTTGCTATTAATGATTATCCTGGGACAACTGGAGTAAAACAGGGTGCATGATCACCTGAATTAACTTTGGAGACCCCATTGAGAATTCGATGAAAATTCTGAGCATGCACATTTTTTACAATTTCAAGGAATTCACAGACCCCAGAATTTCTCAGGTTACACACATCATCCCAACGGAGCAAGTAAAAGGAATTACAAATGAAGTACGGTGTGATAAAAGAATTTCTATAACTTGAGACCAATGTAATGAGGGGATGAGCTCAAAAAGAGGATGCTCCTCTGGGGCTGCAGACATCCACAAGTAGGGGACTATCCACATAAATTTGTGTACCAGGGCCACTGCCACTTGGGCTTGGATACGAATTTATGCTGAGTTCAAAAGCATATACTAAGAATCTGGCCAGAAAAGGGAATGAAAACAGACCATGAGGAATCCTGAAAGTTTGGCATGGGTGTGCCCAGAGCCTTCTGTTACTCTCTGCTGAATGTCCCGATGTGGCACTCCTGCCACAAGGCCAGGTGTAGAGAGTGTCTGCAGCAGAAGAGGAAGCAGCCAGGAAACAGGTTGGATTCACTGGATAGACATCACAAAGAGCATGTTCCCTAAAGCCTGGGACCAAGATATGCAGACCCCAAAAAGGTTCACAGCCACCTCTACCACCTCCTACCTCATCTTCAGGGAGGAAAAGGAGGAAACCTATGGCTACGGTGGGAGCCAGAGACAGCTCTGAGAACTTAACCATTGCAGTGTGATGGGTTCAATCCCTGTAGGTGGACAGGGGCTGAGAACAGTCACCTTTAATTCCCCACCACACTCTGGCCCCATTGCTCACCTCCTCATTTGGGAGAGCATAGCTATCCAGATGTGTGTTTCCCATTAACTCCACTGGCTCTAGTCTGGGATAAAGAAGACATTTTCATGCCAAATTAAAAAAATGACTTGGAAATGTGCATTGTGTTGGGAGAATTGGCCTTTTGAAAGGGGTATAAAAACCAGGGAAGCTGATTTCATCACCCGCCTTCAGACAGGCCATCAAAGCATCCCGCCCCTGTGAAGTAGGCAGGCCACCTCTGCTCTTTCCCCTTTACAGACTGTGTTAGCATCTCCATTATTTACCCCCAGGGTGGGATAAAGGCGCAGTGCAAAGGCTAAGATCTTTAAACTGCCTTGAGTGCCCATTAAGCACATTAATAACATCTACCGTAGTGAGACTTACCAATATAATTTCCGACTTCAAGCCGGGCGTGAAAAAAAAAGGGAAGTTAGCTGAATTTCTCAACCGAGGAGGCCACCTTAAATTAGAAGAGATTATGTAGAAATGGGGAGAGGAAAGAGTCAGCCTGGAAGACTGCAGAACACCCTTGGCCATTATTTGGCCAGTATTTCCCTCTCCCCTCCCCCATGTCATTTGCAGGAGTGGGCTGAGCCCGTTTGACATTAAGAGCATTTAATCAACAGTGCTGATGTTGCAGTTTGGCCTGGGAGGATAGGGTCCTCACATTACAAGAAGTCATGGAAGGATCAATTTTTAAAAGAAAGGAAATCAATTGAAAAATGGGGCCTTGGGTCTGTGACGGTGTCACAGTTGTCTGCTCTGATGTGTGTGTGTATGTGTGTGTGTGTGTGTGTGTGTGTGTGTGTGGTGGGAGGTGGGGGTGGCGTCAGGAGAAGGTGGCTGTTTGAAATAATAAAACACACCACTTCCTGGAGGAGTGAGTCCCAGGCAGTGCTCATCAGCTCCTCTCTCCTCTTCATGGTTCTTCGAAAAGGATATCCATTTCAGAACCCATTTCGCAGATGAGAAAACTGAAGCTTCAAGAGATCAAGTGGCCTGTCTGGGGACCCAGGACTCTGTGTGGACAAGCTGGAGTGGAAACCGAGATCTGGGCTTTGAAAGATGTGCTTTGCACCTCTCCTCTAGACCGCTGGAACTGCCTAAGCTCATGTGGGGAAGTGTGTGTGTGGAAGGGAGGGGGAGGTTGGAGAGAGATCTGTTTATTTACTGGTTTGGAACAGAAGAGATTTTAGAAAAGCCTGATCCACAGGCCCAGGGCATGGGGCCTTGGGCCTCGAGCTGTGTAGGGTCAGAGGAGGGCCTAGCTGCCTGCCTCCTTTTCCCCTCCTCTCTCAGCCCAAAGCCACAGGGCCCAGCCTGCCAGTCTCCTCTCTGGCCTTCCTCATTAGCTGGGATTGGGACCAATTTGTGGATGCCTTTGGTGCCCTTAGGCAGTGTTTGAGTCATCCTCCCTGATGCTAAAGAAAAAAGAAAGGAGGAGACAGCCATCCCCCAGGAGACTGGAGACGCCGGGAGAGAGGAGAGTGATGGATGGAGGTCAGAAGGGAGAGGCCAGTGTGCGGAGGTCATTCCCAGTCTGGCTTTCCTTAACCTCACTCTTCCCTGGGGACCTGCTTCCCCAAGAGATCACCTCCCACCACAGACTTCAAAAAGAGAGGCTCATTTGGAGATCGGCCCTCACTCTTTTAAGAACTGCTAACTGAAGGGACCTTTCAGCTCCCTAGGCTTCTTAGAGTGCTGAGGAAAGAACCCAGGTGGAACCAGGCAGGATTAAGGCCAGCAAGGAGCAGGGGTCTTCTCCTACCGACTTAGGTGATGCACTCCACTTGCTTCCAAATTTGACTAGTGTCCAAAGGCCTCTGAAGCAGAAACAGGAGCCAAGTCAGGAAGGCAAGATTCAGTTAGCCCAGGGATTCAGCCTGGTGTAGGAAGAGCCCAACCACTTGGAGTGGTGGGCAGTTGGGAAAGCCACTTCACCTGTCTGAGACACCAGTTTGTGACATCTTGTAAGAATGGAGCTAAAGCCAGTGATTTCAGGAGCGTGAAAGTTGTACCACACCAAAATGTTAGTCGTCATCATCAACTAAAAGCATGTGACGGATGATCATCTAAGATGCCTCACTGCATGGGACATAAACATAGGTGAAGCACCACAGTTAATACGATCTCTAGTCTACAGATAAGGTAATGGAGGGAAGCAAAGTACTCCATTCAATATCATAAAACAAAGTATATGGCCAAGTTGAAATTAGAACACAATTGTGTATTGTTGAACTATGATACATAACTATCCCCCACGCCAAATTTTAAAAAGGTGGGGAAGGGACTGAGTAAAGGGTGCCATGAAGAGAGGGTGGGGCCACAGAAGACAGAGGGGGCACTAACCGAGCATCCCTCAAGAGGCAGGCACAGTGCTAGGCATCAACACGCCTGGTCAATAAGATAGCAAAATGGAAGGGTGGGCTATGAGCTGCAACTCAAGGTCAAAGAAGACACTCATACTGTTGGCTTGGAGTTAGTGTGCATTAACTCTATATTCCTTAGTTCCCTACCATGTTCTAAGGTCAACAGATACAACAGTTACCTAAGGGTCTTCAGCAATGACACACCAATCTGTGTATGACAGAAGCTCCTTACCACTCATCCAATTCCTCGAAAGCTTCTCTGACATCTAGAGAAACACAGTTCAGAAATCCAACCCAACATCCTTTCCCTCAAAGCACTGAGATGCCAGGGTCTCTTTCCATCGCCATTGAGCATCCATGCCTAGACTTCCACCCTATCCAAGCTGCTCTCTTTATCTGCACAGAGGCACTAGTCCTCCCTACAAAGATCTATTGAATCTGCAGTTATCTAAATAGCATGCCTTTTACAAAATACTTTCTCATTCTACAGTGGGGCATGGGGGCATGTTATCTTCATAGCAATCCTTGAACTTGGAAGAGTACATGATATAATCCTCCTCATCAGGTTAGGGAATGGGGGATGGGGGAATTTTAGATTGTGACCTGCTCCAAATGGTAAAGCCGGATGGGAATCCTTCTTCAAATCCCTCCTCCTCAGTCCAGTGCCCTTTCTCCTGAACCAGGCTACCTGTCAAAGACCAAGGGCACCATTTTCTACCCATCTCCCTAAGGGTCATAAATTATCATGTGCCATATTATCATCTCAGCTCTACTTCTGCTGGAAATGGTTGCTTAAAGGAAACTGAATGAAAGCTGAATTCTTAGTC
The DNA here is from genome assembly GCA_020662805.1 of Glaucomys volans. NCBI lineage: Eukaryota > Metazoa > Chordata > Mammalia > Rodentia > Sciuridae > Glaucomys > Glaucomys volans. Next base: position 45,193 of record JAJEJO010000518.1, on the reverse strand, counting down.
TTGGTCTGTATTTTCTCTCTCTCTCTAGTGGACCTACCACTACCATATCCCACTGGTCAGCAGGAGTTGGCTTAATGAATAGCAAAAATATGCCCATTTTGGTATGGGTAAATAAAAGACACTCTTCTGCGTGGGGTGTGAAGTAGAACATTTTGAAAGGGAAACTGGCAATATCAAAATCATAAATGTACAAACCCTTAGATCCAATGATTTACTTCCCAGGTTCTATCCTAAAGAACTCTTCATGTGAGTGAGCAGGAGACATGTGTCAATGTTATTCTATTAAAGCTCAATTAAAGCAACAACAACGACAGAAACTTCCTAAATGGAGAGACCTACAATGCTCCTCATCAGCAGAACCATTATTATTTTTTAAATTAAGATAATTCTATGCTACAAGAGAGCACACAGCCATTACTAAGATTGAGTTTTCTGTTTGTATTCTCATAGACAAATGCCCTTGTGGTTAAATAAAAAAGCAAGTTGCAAAATAACATCAACGATGCTTAATAAAAGAAAAAAAGGAAAAAAAAAACTGAGATTGAGGCCTGTCCCTTGGGTCTTAAATAGAGCCAACTGTCCTGGACCTGTGATCGTGGGGAAATTGGGGCAAGGAGAGGGATATTTGTGTTGCTTCCCTTGACTCTTCTTTTCTGAAATATCATTACAATTCAATTTTGAAATTTCTGTTCTAAGCGATGTCTCAAGAAACCTGTGAAAAAAACCACGTGGACTATGAATACCCTGGGCAGGCCCAAGACTAAACTGCCCCAGCCCTGCACCCTCTAGAGCTGGCCTCCACTTGTTCATGTGAGATTGCATACCAAGGGGAAAGAAACAGACCCCATCAGCCATGAACACTGACTACTCTATGACTATTCTAGAGGCCTGGAGGACACTTCTGTGCTTTTAACATTTTATATATTTGCACTGTTATTTTGTTTTACAGTCCACTGTTTCATAATTTTGTAGTTTCCAAACTTTTAAATAAGAAAAGAAGAAGGAAAAAAAAAAACCAGCAAAAAGTTGGAAAACTAAACTGGGCCCTTTTCTATCCAAGCCTCACCAAACCAAATCCCAATTAAACCAAATCCCAATTACGTAGCAAGATGGCATATCAATATCTTACAAAGAGGCAGTGAGGAGGGAAATGGGGAATTAGTCTATGTTGTTTATAACCTGGAACAGTGCCTGACCCATATTAGGTGCTCTATAAAGTATTACTGAATGTGGAACAAATGCAGAAGAACTCAGGTCTACAAAGAAAGGCCATTTTACTTGATTTAAGCAACTGAGATTAGAAGACTGAACTGTGGCCAACTCTTAATACCCCTGAGTGCAAGGAACACTGGTCTGTAATTAGGGTATCAAGTGTTTGCCTACCTGTAGCCAATCTGAGACCGCTTTTTCACATGCACTCTCCAAATATCTATTAAAGCCCCTAGACTCAATCCCTGCCCTTACGGGGCTTCAACCAAGCCATGCAAGGACCTATAAATCCAGCATCAGAAAATTCTACCTGTTAGCAGAAAGAATCCTCAACAAAGACAGACTCCTGGTTCTGCCTTTACTTGCCATAGCTAACTGTGTGAACTTTGGCCTCTCACCTTGCTGAGCTGTTGAAATGACAGTGTTTGAACCAGATTGTCTGAAATATCTAATCTCATTATGCTCTTAAGAAGAGGTTCTCAGAAATCCAGGATCTCTAAACCCTCGCTGGACAGACCCTCCACTAAAACAGGGCTGGCAGGGCTATTCAGTTCAGACGTACTGGACTTTGTCCTTGCAGTATGAGCACTGTCCTAAGACCAGCAAGTCCCTCTTTTTTTTTTGAAGGCTTCAAAACTTAGCCCCATCCAAGCGAATATTGATCCTAAATTAATAAGGTTTTCCTGAAGAGTCATGTGGGGCCATATAGGAGGAATACATCATAAGGATTAAGACCACAGCCTTTAACTCATACCTGGTTCCAAGCTTAGCTCCACCACTTGCCAACTAGGTGACCTTGAACAGGTTACTGAATCTCCTTCAGACTCCCTTTTCTTTGACAGGCACAATAATAGTACCCACCTCGCATTCAGTGCATGGGAGCTCCTTAACACAGTGCCAGGAGCATGGCAGGGGCTTCAGGAATGACAGTTTTCTTAACAAGAGGAAGAAAATAAAAAGAAAAGGATGATAGTCACAGGATGAAAGACTGAAGGTTGAGGTCCAGCAAAAGAAGGGCGACTGGGAGCATCCTCTCAGGATAGATAATTCCTGTCTCCTCCCTGGGATGGGATGGGGGGTGGGTAGGTGGATAGAATGGGATACTGTGGAAGCAGATGAAGCTCCAGTTTCCTTAGGCTGTCCCCTCTTAATATATTCCACTTTCGTCTTGTGCCCTGCCCAGTGCTGGGTGTCCAGGGCTCTTGAATCCACTCCCCTAAACTGGTATATTGCAACAATGAGTCAAAAATCAAAACAGCTCTTATTACAATTCCAGTCGGCATAAGACAATCTCAGGCCCTCCCTTTTCCCAAACCCGAGCCTGCCTGTAAAGGAAGGTCACCCAGGAGTAAGCCAAAGATGGCTTTATTTCCCAACAGTTGTATAACCTGACTTGGGGTCCTGGATTAGGAAACTTGAGCAGAAAGCCAAGAAGTGTGCAAAGGCATTGTGGTCTAAGCCCTGGGAGCGCCCAAGCCCGTTTCAGGACCTGCTGCCCCACCCCCAATTCGCCCCCACAATGCCATGCTGCATCTAACTTACCCTGCACAGAAACGGGTGTGTTGGAGCCCAGCCAGTTGGGAGCATTTGTAAAGACAGGATCCTTTGGCTCTGTGTTTGTTTTAATTTTCCCAAGCAGCTCAGATCTAACATGAAAAGTGCAATAAACTGGGAGTATCAGTGTTCACTGAAAATATCACTTCACAAGTGAAAATATATCCAAACAGCCAGTTGTAAAGGCTGTCCCTCCTCAAAACTGCAGCTGTCACCAAAAATACATTTGAAATCTCCCCCCCACCACCACCACCACCCCACTTTCCTTCCTTCCTTCTTCTTCCAGCTCTCCCTCTGTCTTGCAATTTAGCTTTAATTGCCCTGTCAGCTCTAAAGGCTGCTAATTGACGCCTTTTATTCTGGGTTAAAACTCCTCAGGAAGAAAAGAGCTCTCCGGGCCCCCAGAGCTGCAGATTCGGCCGATTTGGCACGGTTGTCTCCCTGCGAATTGAAGCTGGGTGCTGCTAGTGCTGGGGGCAGGCGTGGGGGAGTCGCGGAGGCGGGGAGGGGGGCTGGGCAGGGGTTGGAGCGTCTATTTTTAGTGAGGGTTTTATAGAGTGGATCCCTGTGGCTTGGCTCCACACTGAAATATTGTCCTCTCTCAATGACATAAACACAGGGCAACTTGGAGATCTTGGCGCCAGCCCTCGCCGGAGCCTGTGAATGGGCAGAACGGTGGGACGGGAGCAAGAACCCTACTGTAATTACGAAGAAATCGGCCACCCATCCCACCCCTACCCCTGCTCCCCTGGCCCACTTAATGCCGCAAAAAGCCGCCAATTTTGTGTAAATAAGATGAACTGAAGTTACCAAAAAATCTACCAAGAGGCAGCTAATGGAATAATGACTTGGGTAGGCTTAGGTTAAAAAGAAGAGACATCCGAGACTTAAACAGCCGTGGTCATCAATATAACCAGGCGTGGAGGTGAAGCTGGAATCTGTCTTTGACTCCTGGACTAAATTCAATGTGTTGCGTCCCTCAAAAAGCATGGAGCCTTCTCCCTGAGCTGGGAGAAATTGGAACTGATAAATTGGAACCAATTAGCATTAAGGTCTCAATATGATTCTTTGGAATGTCTGGGCTAGATGAAGCTGTCGCCCTGGGCTGCTTCAGACATGGAGCCACACTTTCCAAAGCATATTTAAATATAGCCTTGCTTCCCTCCAAATGTAATCCCAACCCTCATTTTTATCCTTGGAAGCTTGGGGGCAGAGGGGGTAGAGTGCAGGGTGAGGTGGGATTTTCTAGCCCCCCATCCCCCACTCCCACAAACCTGTAAATAAATAAAAGATTACACCAAATTCCATTTGAAGTTGTCAATCCCGGAATGGAACTTTTATCCCATTATGAATTTCATGGGTGAGACCGTTCAGACTTTGAATGTGGCTAACACCTCCATTGAAAGGCCCTAATTGCAGTTGTAGGCACTGACTGTTTACGGACACCACACTGTACACACCAGCACATTCCTGTGAAGAAAGAGCATCCTATGAGAGCCCGCCCAAGGCCTCCCCTCAAGTCAGCAGGACTGTCAAGGTTTCACTTAAACTTTAAACCAAAGTTGCCCTATCGAAGGGCCAGGTGCTAATTTGGGACTCTGAGGTTCGGCCGATTTGCCTTGGCTGACAGGGCTGTTACTATGCCCAGGGGGCTGGCTGGAGTCTTGCTTCAGCCTCAGAGACTACCAGGAAGGGAGTCACTCCATCCAAGTGGACCCTTGAAGGACCGCTTTTATTTTCAGATGAACTTCCTCGGAGCCTGAAAGCACCCAGTGCTTGACCGAACCACAGCAGGGAGAATGGAGAAGTGGGACTTGTGCACAGTTCCTGGCCCACCTGAGGCAAGAAAGCTGCCCACTCAGAGTCCCAGGGCAAGGGGGCCTCTCACCTGACTGCTGGTCCAACTCTCCCCAAGGAACGATGACATAGGAGGAGGAACTGTTCATGCAGCTCTTCTGCCCCCTCCTCACTGGACACCAAAGTGATTTTTTAAATTTCAGTGGCAAAATATATATCAAAATATATATGTGCCAGTGTGGTGTTGCACACCTGTAATCCCAGCAGCTTGGAAGGCTGAGGCAGGAGAATCTTGAGTTCAAAGCCAGCCTCAGCAAAAGTGAGGTGCTAAGCAATTCGGTGAGACCCTGTCTCTAAATAAAAAATAAAAAAAAAGGGGGCTGGGGATATGGCTCAGTGGTTGAGTGCCCCTGAGTTCAATCCCTAGTACTATGTGTGTATATATATATATGATATTAAATTCACAATTTGAGCCATTTTTCAGTGTAGAGTTTTAAGCACAGTTCCATCGTGGTACAGCCACCATACAGGATTTTTTTCATTGTCCCAAACTAAAACTCTGCACCCATTAAACTATACCTCCCCTTCCCTCCTCCCTCTAGTAACTAGCCACCCTATTCTACTGTCCATATTCCTGAATCTGTGTACTCTAGGTACCTCATGTAAGTAGAATCTTATAGTATTTGTTGTCTTTTTTGTAACTGGCTTCTTTTATTTAGCATAATATCTTTAATATCCATGTTGCAGCATGTGTCAGAATTTCTTCTCTTTTCAAGAACAAATAATATTCCACAATATGAATATACCACGTTTTGTTTAGCTGTTCCTCTGCCAATGAACAAATGGGTTATTTCCACCTTTGGGCTTTTGGAAATAATGCTGCTATGAGCAAAGATGTACAAATACCTGTTTGACTGCCCGATTTTAGTTCTTTAGAAGAAGTTAGTTCCTGTGATATTTATTTATTTATTTATTTATTTATTTATTTTGTGGAACCTTCACATAGATTTCCATCATGACTGCATTATGTCATATTCCCATGACACAAGGATTCCAATTCTCCACATCCTCCAGCTGACACTTCCTAACTTCTTTTTCTTTTTTTAATTTTTTAGCGGTCATTCTGATGGGTTTGAATGGGATCTCTCATTGTGGTTTTGAACACCAAAGATTTTTTTATGCATGTTTTCTTTGATCTCTCTCTTCTTGTAGAAGAACTAATGTTATCACGTACTTCAGTAACCACCAAATATTTTACCCTCTCCCCGGAAGTATCAACCACCAAGGTGGTATGTGTAATTCTCAGTCATGTGGAAGTTTTACCAAGTGTTTGTGCATGCACTGAACATTTAAGCTACTGTTTTATGGGTCTTGTTGGAGTCTACTTCTGGGTCCTTCCCCGCCCCCACCCCCACAGTCCACAGTTGTTAGTTGTATGAAGAACACCAAAGGCAGAATCCCAGGCGAAGGAAAAGGAGGCCACAGGGAACTGATGAGCTTCGGAGATAGGTTGTGTTAAACCTCACCTGTGCCACTTCCTATCTGGGTGACCTTGGTCAGGTCGTTTGACTCCTCTGCATTTTAGTGTCCTTGCTTATGAACTGAGCTGTTTGGAGGACTAAATGTGATAACAAATATAATGCAAGCACCAGGCATGAAGTCAGAAGTCAATAACTGGGAAGAAGGAGGAGGGAGAGAGGAAAGAGATTGACATCTGTCTTCTGGTTGAGCTATTGCCTCTACCCAGTGTTTGCTCACTCATGTACCAACTGACCATTCCTGCCCTCGTCTTCACGTCGTCCCATCATAGGACAGAACATGTGCAGAGATATAAGGTAAGAATAGTTAACCCCATTTACCCTTTGCCAAAATGTCGATCTAAGTTGTGGGGAGTGAATGTGCCCTCAGTCTCCCTCTGCCTAGAGGGCAACAGAACGAGGAGGAAAGTGAGGAGGGAGGGAGGCCTGAGCTGCTCTGCCAAGGCACCCTACTCGGGGCAGTACATTCAGCTCAGGCCCTGAGCCTGGCTACAGAAACTGTAATCCAATACCTTAATCCATTGCTTCTTCAAAGCATTGCCCTGTGTGCCAGGTGGGCAGAACCGGAGTGGCGGGGAGCTGCCCTGAGAAGCTCTTGCATTGGGCTGCGTCATTCAGGCTGGGAAAAGAATACTCAAAGGAGCACCTTTGACCTGGTTATCTGGACAATTGTGACTGCAGAATGACAGCTTAGAGGACCTAAAGGATGTTTAAAGACTAGCACCCAGTCGGTGTTGACAGTGAACCTAGCCATTGATCCAGCCACCCCAGAGAGAGCTGACTATGCCAGACGGTGTGCAAGGCACTTTGGCTACCCGAAGAGGAATTGGACACCAAAGAGAGCTGTCTTCAGAGAGATTAGTGTGCTCTGTCCTTTTGGAAGTGGCTTCTGAAGCTGCCTCTCCAAGAAGACAGCAGGGACTGGGAGCAGTACCAGTAGAAGAGAGAGAAAATAGTTCCAGAAAGGACTGGGTCCTGAGATCCCAAGGATGGGGGTGGGGCAGCGCCATCTTCCTTTCCCAGGGTGTGGGTTGGATGGCATGACATGTCACCACAGTTATTACTTCCCCCAGAATGAGCTGGGATCATTGAGCTACTCCTCGTCCCCCTACCTGAGCTGCAACTTCCTGGGATAGGGCCAACCATCCGCCACCCCTCCTCTGCCCTGGCTTGCTTCTGCTGCCTAAATCAGCTGACTTCAAGGTACAGACCTGCTAATTTGTGAGAATTCAGACCGCTGAGGGGGTTGGTGCAACAACCAGTCATCTCCAGTTCAGCACGAGCAAGTCATTGGTGTGTACTCATTAAATAGTAGAGAATCTATTTGGGTCAAATTGGTCTTTTTATTTTCCAGATGCCTTTAAAGGATCTGATTGGTAAGAGAAGATCAGACGTTGTCAGCAATTGCATCTGGATTTACCGCTTTCACTAAGAATGTACATAGCTTTCAACACCCTGATTTCCCCGCATCCACTACCAGGATCCAGTATGATCACCAAAAGCAATTAAACAAGTTAAGCAATTCATTCATTCATATATGAAACCCAGTACTAGGCACTGGGAATATAGAGAGGAACTCCCGTAAAGTGCTTGCTGTCCAGCAGCGAAGGCAGATAACAGCCTCGAAGGCAAGCTGGCACTGGGTGAGCAACAGGTAGGAGCCGGATAAAGGAGGATCTGAGTGGAGGGGGCAATTACTTCTGCCCAGAGGAGATCAAGAAAGGAGGGGATAATGTTTAAGCAGGAGGCAATGTTTAAGCAGGATCTCGGATGGCAAACGATTTTGCAAAAGGGAGAAAGTGAGCAGACAGAACGTACAACAGTGAGGAAGAGCAGACTCTGTGTACAGACCTCCCAGGAGGGCCAGACAAACTCAACAGGGGCAAACAGCAAGGAGTGGAAAGAGGTGATAGGGGAAAGGTAGGTAGTGGTCAGACAGGAAAAGTCATCAAATGTCATAACCTTATCTTGAGAGTAAGCAAAGCGATCCTTAGGGAATTTTGAACAGTCACAAGTCATTCTCGTTCTGTATACCCATTAATTTTAGCCTGTTTCTCTTTCAGAAATACTAAAACCTCAATAGAGATGAGAGGGCGCTTGACTCCCTTGGGTAGGCCAGCGCTGTCTGCAAGCCTTTCTTCTCACCGTGAACTTAGGGTAACTTGGGTGAGAGCTTGCCTAGGATCCCATACGTATGGGGTGAAGAATAGCTGCTATCAGAGCGAGGAAGTCAGAGACCTCACAAAACCCCACCCCACAACCAAGAACCATGACTCTGAAGTCCCTAAAAAAGAACAAGTACCCCAAGACTTCCTTTGCTGTCAAAATATTTAGAAGAAGCATATTTAAATCACAGGCAGAACAATAAGAGCTGCGCAGAAATAAACGTTCATGCTGTTGAAGAAGGCTAAACCATAAACATTTAGTCTAAAATGTAGCTGCCTCTCCTTCCGGGCCAGGGCCTAAAAGAAAAGCAGAGTTCTATAAAATGTGATCTGCCAGGATTTTCTTACCCCCGTGGCATGATAATTATGATGCCTCTTATTACATTTTAAAAGCTCATCCCATATCCGAGGTGACTCAAATCCTGAAGGAGGTGAGGGACGCTTCTTTGCATTTTTCTCAATGTATTTTGCTGAAGCGACTGCAGTAATTCACTTCGGAAACAATGCAGAGAGCAGAGGAGGTTGCAATCACAACCTTGCCTCATTACTGGCCCGCCCCCTCCCTGCCACCTCCAGGCACTTCAAGGGCCCCTTCTCCCAGCATTTTAGGGATTATCTTTGCGAGTTTAATCAAGCTTTACATTAACTAGTTAACATGGTTAAGCCTTTGTGTGAGGAAAGAGACATTTGTCTGAAATTGTAGTGTACTGGATTCATTTTGTAGGGGGAGGACAAAGAGGCCCCAACATCCGTCTCAGCTCTGACCTTATCCATTCTAAGACGGATGAAAAAAAAAAAAAAATTTCAATTTGTAGGTTAAATTTATAAAGAAAAAAAATTTCTAAAAATTCTATAAATAATGAGCCACACCTCAGAAAGAGCCTATTCATGCACATAACCATGGACCATGCTGGTCGAGAATTAGCATGGTTTGTGGGTATTTGTGTTTACATTAATAAATCTACTTGTGCTCTTAACTGACAATGACAAAAAACAGATTGGAAAATTTTTTGTGGTAGGTGGGAGGATGCCTGATGAGCTAGGGGAAAGGCAAGGACCCTTTTGAATATTTAAGGGGTTGTTTATATAACAGAATCCTCTCTTTCATTTTCCGTAGGTATGTTTTGTGAATTATAATAAAGAAATACATTTTTTTCTTAATTGAGGGCATTTTTTTAAATGAAGCTGGGTAAAGACCTAAAGGTGAAACCTGAGATATAAGAAAAATAAAAACACTTGGGGGGTTTAGAGACATTGTTTGTCTTAAGCGTGGTGGGGAGACACTTGATCAAAAGCTGTTTTACTATAGTCATGCTCCATTATGGGAGGTGGGGACAGGCTGGCGGGAGGATGAAATGAGTCCTCTTTCCTACTCGACCTGGTTGCCAAAATCTCTGTCCACAAGTAAACCTATCGACCTGTAGGTATTAATGACCTCTGAAGCTGAATATGAGTCAGAGCCAGAGAATAGACGCTTTGCCAACTCCCTTGGGGCTCACAGTTCTGTGCTAAGAAGTCTTCCCTCACCCTCCACAGATCATCCCCAAGTCCTCAGGTATGATCTTGGGATGCTCCCTCACCTCTTGGGGCCTCAATTTCCCCACCTACAAAATGGGGAGATGATCATCCGTCATCCACAAGGTCCTATAAGATTTCCATAAGATCAAGTTTACAAACTTGATCACAAACTGTCTTACAAGGCAGATAGAAAATTCAGTCCATATTAAACTATCTTTTCTTGTTTGTTTGTTTGTTTCTGCTTGTTTAGGGACCCTGTTCTCCACAGCCTCCATTTGGGTCACTTGCTTGCAGTGCCCAGCCTCCACCCCAGCCTCCTTCCAGACCGTACAGTTCTGATCAAGCATGAGGCTCCTTTGGGATGTACTTTAGCTTTGTTTTGTTTCTCAGCCCAGTGATGGGTTTTGATGTGGGTATCATTTTATTTTGAAAGCAATCTCGTTTCTCTGCAGAAGTCTGAGACAGGAGATTAAAGTGTCATGAAATAATGTCTGTCACATATTCATATTCACTTGCACAAACACACGCCCCTGCACACTGAGACTCCTCGGAGTGCTTCTCCTGAACGCTACCTCCCGCATGAGCACTGAGCCATTTAACTACACCGGAAACAAAGCCTATGGGCGTCAAACACCTTTTCAACACTTGGAATTTCAGGCACCATTTCCAGCTTTGCAAGTGCTTGATACTTTGGAGCAAACTATTTCTTCAAAATTCACAATTTAAATCTTGTAATGGATATCGATTTCTCTCTCTCTCTCTCTCTCAAGCAAATTTACATAAAGAAAATATAAAGTAAAAAGGGAAGATCTTTTTCCTCTGTCACCCCACACACTAATCCCATTCTTAGGGATCGTCATTATAACGAATGGCTTATAAATGCATTTTAGGGTGTCTTTAGGAAGCTTTTCCTTACGTACAAAATCATCCCCACACAGCGATCAAAAGCCAGGACTCCGGGGCTGAACCACCTGGCTTTGGACTCTGATGCAACTCAGAATCAAGTTTGGATTGATTTAATTTTTAATTAAAAATTAAATAGAGCCCCTCTTTTTTAATAGGGAATGTCCTGAAACACAGAGGGCCCATCGACAGCATGTTACCATGTTCCCAGTGTTTCTTTCAAGTTTTTAGAAACTCAAATCTAAATTCAAATCGGACTTTAAAGTAGCCTGGGTCCCTTCTGTGACCACCCAATTCCAGAGTCTATTCCTCAAATCCAGGCTCAGCATCGCCCACTGAACTCTAGCCTTTGGATGACATTGCTCCCTCTCCCCACTGCCCAAAATGCCATCAGGCCAGAAGTCCCTCCTCCTTCCCTTGGTCTGTGACCTCCTGTTGTTCTTCCAGGTCTTTCAACTTGGACATTGACTCTTGCAGGGAGCCTTTTGGATCCCCCACCAACGCTTCTCTTTCATCATGGCAGCTGACCCCACAGTGTGATCTTCAGTTGACTTTAACTTTGAGCTCCTCAAGAGAAGGGACTCGGTCTTCTTCCTTGCCAAACAATATATTCATAAGCAGGTCACGTGCCCAGGGAATAGATGAACCAATAAGAGATTGAGAAAGGGTGGTCATGGGGGTGGGGCAGGGGGTATCATTCTCAAGACTGCACCGCTACTCAGCTGGCGAGGAGACAGCGAGGGGCGAGGGGGAGAATCGGAGAGGTGAAAATGTTGGCGAGGTAGGTTCAGTGGCCAGAACCCGGGATGCACCCGACACACCTGAAATGGAGGTCATTTTCCACTTTACTTTTCTCTCCATTGAGCTCCTGTCTCTCTGTTATCTTGAGCCTTTAAGGGGATAAGGGAGACTAGACCTTATTATCTCAATAAACATTCATCCGAGGCAGCCGGAAGAGAGGACACCGGGGAAATGTGAGCCTGAGAGTGTGTTTGTGTGTCTGTGTGTGTGTGTGTGTGTGTGTGTGTGTGTTGGTGGGCCGGAGGAGGCTGTGTGTGAATTCCCTCTGAGCCCAGGTGGGGAACAGAGGATACATGGGCAACTCTATGTGTTATTGTTGTTGGAGGAGTGCTGGGTGTGTGTGTAACATGTGCACACTAGTGTGTTTGTATTCACTCTTCAATAAATGCACCAGTTTCCATGCACCTGTAGGGAGGGATGAGGATGGGTTATGGGGGCCAGGAAGCATGTCCTGGAGCATTCCCAGTTTAAGTTCCTATGAATGTGGTGACAGTCATCTTTGCACAGAGTTAGCCCTCCTCCTCCATCATTCTGGAGTGTCCTCTTGGGCACTAGCGATGCTGTATCTGCAGCATTTCATTTTCCTCTTGTCACATATGGTAAATGCACATAACTCAGAACCAAGTATTGCTCATTTTTAAGTTTTATTTAGAGAGAGAGTGTGCAAGACAATGGCTGGAGAGAGAGGGACAGCAGAAAGACTTCCTTTCCCTAGGAAAACCTCGAGTTCCCCTACACCCAGACTGCAGCCAAGGGAGCAGAGGGCCAGGCCCACCCACCCAGGAGAGTCCAGGGCAAAGCTGGGGGCAGCGAGGAAAGGGGAGAAGATATGCCTGCAGGCCTCGCCCCCCACCCCCAAGCTCCCCACATCAGGGCAGGCTAAACATGCAGCGGCTTCTGTCTCCAGGGCTGGAGAGAGGCGCCCTCGTTAAAACTCAGATAAACAGTTTATCAGGAGATGAATGAGCCACCGGGCTCCAGAGACGTCTCCCCTTCCCCAGTGTGGAGCCAGATGGGGAGGGGGCGACAGGCGGAGCAGGGGCTGATGGAGGAAGGGATGGGGCTGTCAGGGCTGGAACAAGCAGGCTGCAGTCTGCTCCTGCTCCTCTTAAACTTTCTGTTTCTGGCACTGCACGTCACATTTACTTATCCATTCTCCACCTCACACTTGGAACTTCTGGCCTCCTCTCTCTCCATTTTTTCTCTTACTTTCCTCTCTTTTGCACTCCACAACCAAACTTGTTCCAACTTTACTCTCTTAACTAGAATCCCATCAGATGGACACACAGCACATTATAATACGGTGTGAAGTTGAGCTGATCTCTCCACCCTCACCACGAGTGCTGACCTGACCAGGGTTCCCCAGGAAGCTACTAGAAACCCTTCATTCTCTGCCTTAGGCCACCTCCACCCTCATCTCCTTCTGGCAATCGAGAGAGGAAAGTGACCGCCTTGTGACTGACTCTTCCTCATTTTGCTAAGTTGGGTAAGGCCAGAAATATTGCGGGTCTCACCAAGAGAAAGCCCATCAGATGCTACACTTATAGGAGCAAAAAGATGGTCAGAATCTGAGAGTGATGATGTTCCTATGCCTGGCGTGGTGCTAGAGGTTAAAAAAAGAAAATGGTGTTTTGTGATTGCCTGACCCTCTGGTATCAGGGAGCACTAGAAAGGTAGCGACTCACCCTAGGTCACACAGCTGGTAGGTTGCAAGTTTTTGGACATCCAGTCCCAATCCCTTTGCACATCACCCACAGCTGCCTTAGGCCTACTTTCTTAAGACCAAAGAAGCAGAATATTGATGAATTATTATTAGAATCATGATGGAAATAAGGAAAGATGAATGAGTAGCCTTGGGCTTCTCTTGCCTTGATCTGGAGCTGCCCAAGCAATTTTTTGAAAGAGTGCTTCAATTTTCCTTGCCCAGGACAACACCTTGGGATGGGGACAGCCAAGACAGGTGGGCACTCTCATTGTTCATTGCACCTCCTACCCCAGCTCTGGAGCCCCACGTCTCAATGCCTGATCAAAAAGCAGAGCTAATATCCCCCATTAACCCATCTCCCACCCAGAGCTACCTGTTGAAGGAACACACCTTCTTTGCCCTTCTCCTCAAGTTCCTTCTTCAGAACAACCACAGAACCGTGGAAAGGGATTGGCTCTTTTCTCCCCCCACCAACCCCCGAAAATTCTAGTGCCCCACCCTGCACTCCGGAAGGCTGGTAACCATCAAGAAGAGCTCAGCTGCATCTGCTGAGCCAACAGCAAGGAGACCCTTAGGTGTTGGGGTTGATTTCAACAGCATTCCCACCCCTTCCACTCTCTTGCTCAAATCTGAGATGATTGGCCAACTGAAGGCAGTGGTTTTCTCCAAAGAACTAGCATTGGTTGAAAGACTACTGTTCAGTCTATGTTCTGCCCCAGGCACCGAGTCGGCTAGACATCCTTTGCTTCCTGTTTATGGTGCAATTGTGACAGGTGTGCAGTATCTCCATCTTACAGATGAGAAAGTGGAAATTCACAGTGGCTAAGATGCCTGTATTGAAGGGCCAGGATTCCAAGTTTAGTCTACCTGATATAGAGGTCTTCTCTGTTGAGCAAATTTTTTTTTTTATACTAGGGACTGAACCCAGGGCCTTGCACATGCTAGGCAAGCACTCTACCTCTAAATTACACCCCCTACACCTTCTTTTTGTTGCATTCCCCTATGTATGACCTTTCTTCCTCCACTTGGCATGTCCCCAGAGCCTCTGGCTGAACCTCATGGTCCTGTCTTAATGCAAACTCATATTCTGTGTCTCAAACTCCTTGCTACTCAGATAAATACATTCTTTTTCTTCATCATGTTCAGCTAAAGCTCAGCTCTGCCATTAGAGTGTGCATTGTGTTTAGTCTCAGATAACAATATCCCCAAATATTCAAGTATACTCAAGTATATCTGCTAACCCCAGAGTGTGCAGAGTGGGAAGAGGGGCCAAAGAACCCCACAGTGAACAGGGGTAGGTGTGGCTAGGAAAAAACTATAGCTCATGTTATAATTGTTTTGACTTCTTTGGGGGTCATCATAACATAAAATTTCAGACAGCATTCAAAGAAGAGCATGAAATCATTATATTTATCAAAAGAGGCCATGGGTTAAAAACAGGTACACAACATCAATCTACAATTAGGGATTTATACATTTTTCCTATGCCCTTTTAATATTTTCTTCCTATGCTTGTCATCTCTCTCCTAACTGGACTGCAAAGGTCTTAGGGAGTAGAGAATAACTACACATTTTCTCTCCTTTCTGTCTTTCCCGTTCTTCATCCAGCGGAAGGCTGGAATCCTGGCCCTTCAACATAGGCATCTTAGCCATGGCGAATTTCCACTTTCTCATCTGTAAGATGGAGATAAACAGGTCCCCCAATCTATGCTCAAACACGGTTTGTTTCTCATTTCCTTTTTGTTGTTCAGTCAAATCTACCCAATCTGCAACCAAAGGCTCTGAGTTGATTTGAAGCAGACAAGAGGGAGCATTGCTAGAACAGAAAATAGCACAATAAAATACCACTAACTGGAACCTAACCATCTCAGGAGGGCTGGGTTAGAATTTAGCTGTTTTACTCTTTACTAAAAAGTTATTTTCTTAGTTAATTCACAGCAGTGACAAAATTGTTCTGAATAGTTAATCTTCATAAGACAACAATCTAATGCAAAGCCCCTTCCAAAAAAAAAACCATCAAAAATAAAGAGTGTGGTTTAAAAGTCTACTATGTGCCAGGTGCCAATTCCAACAACCAATGGGTTGCTCTTATCTCCAGCAATCATAAATCCCCAATCATAAATCATGCCCCTTTGGGGCAGTGCCTTGTTAGCTTAATTCTACTTGTTGTCTAGACTTCAAGGTTGAGGAAGATGTTTTCAAATGAAACTGGCCATCCCTCCCAACTATGCCCTGCACACTCTTTCTTCCTTAGACAGATGAGTAACCTTCTGGGGGGATGGGGGCAGATTGAAAGGAAAAATCAGATCTTTGAGGAAAGAGGGTAGGGTGATTGAGGCTGTCACATTGGGACTTCCTAACTCCCACTCCATGGAATCCTGGAGAATGTCCAAGTCATCCACTCCAAGTCTCTCTTCTCCGTCTCATCCCAGACTCCAATCACATCCACTACAAAGGAAACTGAACCTGGGTTTTGAAGTTTAGATTCATCTCTTCATTCATGGAGAAACCCTCTCCCATCAAAGGAAACTGCTTCTGAAAGAGAAAGCATCACACAGGTTGACTGAGAATCACAAAACGTAGTTTTGTCACTAACTCCCAAAGTAAGAATTACAGAGCCACAAAAGTGAATTGTCCAAAGTTAACATAGTTATTTCAAGGTGGACCATGGCCAGAACTCAGATCCCCTACTATCAGTTCATGTTTTAAGTCTCTGGTTCCCGCTCTGCCCACTGAGGCTGATTTACCCTGGGCAGAAGATACAGCATGTATTCTTGTGACGTCTAAGAGGCTTGGAGAGGAATCTCAAGAAGTTTGTTTGCACCGAGGGCCTGGAGAACTTCGAGAAAACATGCAGTACTGGAAAGTATCGGTCAGCAAACGCCGATATACACAAATGATGTGGACACAGAAGTACAAACCCAGCTGTACAGGGTGGGCAGACGGGACAAAACCCACTTCTCTGGGCCACCCCTCCAGCACCACGTGTAGGGCTTGCAACAGGCCAGCAGAGGGCGCGCCGCCCCCAGGGAGACGAGCGACCGAGGTGCAGAGCCGGGCTAGGGGAGCCGCAGGCAAGCCGGACGCGCCCCTGAAGCTCGGCCACTCAGGGTGCAGGACCCGGCCAAGGAGGAGGAGGAGGGTGAGGAGAGGACCCCCCTCGTGGACCCGGGGGCAGACAGGCAGGAGTGCTTCCTAGGAATTACATCACGCTGCGCAACGCTGCGGCTCTTGGACTCCCCCTGCGCTTGGGGGGGGGGGGGGGGGGTGTGGGGGGGGGGGGCGCGTGTGGTGTGTGTATGTGTTTTGGGGGGAGGGGACTTAAACCGAGCCGAGGAGAGGAAGGCGAGACGCACCCGGGGAACGCTTCATGCACATGGAGAAATTTCTTGCTTAGAACTGCACTGAGAAACGAGCCCCCTGCACCTCCACGCCGCTCCCCACCCAGTGCAAAGCACCCAGCTACTGAGAGCCCCCCACCCCAACTCCAGCACCCCCCAACACCGGCCCTGCACCCTCCAGCCCGGCTCCAGCGCTGCTGCGAGCTTTCCCCGGGACTGGCCCTGGCGGGGCGCCTAGAGCCCCAGTTGCATTGCTCCAGGAGAAAGGAGGGGGGCGGTGCATTTTGCAGGAGGAGGAGAAGGGGGGTGGGTGGTGGGGGAGAGAGAAAATTGCGCGGAGACCTGCCAAGCGCCACCGCCGCCGCCGCCGCCACCGCCGCTGCCGCCGCCGCCGCCGCCGCCGCCGCCTGTGAGCTCCGGCGGGCAGCCGGACTGTCGGCTTCCCGGGGCATCTGGGTCCGGCGGGGCACAGCCCTGGGCGCTGCCGAAGCCGCCGCCGCCGCCTCCGCGGCGAGTGCAGGCGGCTTCCCCGGGAGCCTGTGCCGCTCCGGCTCCTCGGGGGTGGAGAAGTGGGGGGTGGGGTTGTTGTTTGGGGGGAAGGAGGGGGAGGGGGCAACGCCGAGAGAGTCAGTGGTTTCCATGGTGATGGAGCTGAAAGTGCAGGAAATTTAAAGGCTTGGACCCTGCGAGACAGACAAACCGGTGCCAACGTGCGCGGACGCCGCCGCCGCCGCCGCCGCTGGAGTCCGCCGGGCAGAGCCGGCCGCGGAGCCCGGAGCAGGCGGAGGGAAGTGCCCCAGGACCCGCTCGGCCAGCGGCGCTGCTCAGAGCTGCAGGACGAGGAGCAGCGAGAGGAGGAGGAGGGGAGAGCGGCTCGTCCACGCGCCCAGCGCCGCCGCCGGCCCGGGAAGGCAGCGAGGAGCCGGCGCCCCCAGCGCCCCGCGGTCGCCCTGGAGTAATTTCGGATGCCCCGCCGCGGCCGCCTTCCCGAATAGACCCGAGAGAGGAGTTGCGGCCAACTCGTGTGCCTTTTTTCCACCCCGGTGGGAGCCGGCGCTGCGCAAAGGCTCTGCTCGCGGCTCATGCTGCCGGCCCTGCGCCTGCCCAGCCTCGGGTGAGCCGCCTCCGGAGAGACGGGGGAGCGCGGCGGCGCCGCGGGCTCAGCGTGCTCTCCTCCGGGGACGCGGGACGAAGCTGCAGCCCCGGGCGCGCGCCGGAGGCATGGAGCGCTGCCCCAGCCTGGGGGTCACCCTCTACGCCCTGGTGGTGGTCCTGGGGCTGCGGGCGGCACCGGCCGGCGGCCAGCACTATCTCCACATCCGCCCAGCTCCCAGCGACAACCTGCCCTTGGTGGACCTCATCGAACACCCGGACCCTATCTTTGACCCCAAGGAAAAGGATCTGAACGAGACGCTGCTGCGCTCGCTGCTCGGGGGCCACTATGACCCGGGCTTCATGGCCACCTCTCCCCCTGAGGACCGACCCGGCGGGGGCGGGGGAGCGGCTGGAGGAGCCGAGGACCTGGCGGAGCTGGACCAGCTGCTGCGGCAGCGGCCGTCGGGGGCCATGCCGAGCGAGATCAAAGGGCTTGAGTTCTCCGAGGGCTTGGCCCAGGGCAAGAAGCAGCGCCTGAGCAAGAAGCTGCGGAGGAAGTTACAGATGTGGCTGTGGTCGCAGACCTTCTGTCCGGTGCTGTACGCGTGGAATGACCTAGGCAGCCGCTTTTGGCCGCGCTACGTGAAGGTGGGCAGCTGCTTCAGTAAACGCTCGTGCTCTGTACCCGAGGGCATGGTGTGCAAGCCGTCCAAGTCCGTGCACCTCACGGTGCTGCGGTGGCGCTGTCAGCGGCGCGGGGGCCAGCGCTGCGGCTGGATTCCCATCCAGTACCCCATCATTTCCGAGTGTAAGTGCTCGTGCTAGAACTCGGGAGCCCCCTGCCCGCACCCGGACACTTGATCGATCTCCACTGACGCCACCTACACCGACTCCAACCAGTTCCACCACCCTCTAGCGAGGGTTTTCAATGACTTTTTTTTTTTTTTTTTTTTTCTGGCTACAGAGACCTAGCTTTCTGGTTCATGTAATGCACTGTTTAACTGTGTAGGAATGTATATGTGTGTGTATATACGGTCCCAGTTTTAATTTACTTATTAAAAGGTCAGTATTATACGTTAAAAGTTACCGGCTTCTACTGTATTTTTAAAAAAAATAAGCAAAAGAAAAAAAAAAGAACAGAGAAAAGAGAGACTTATTCTGGTTGTTGCTAATAATGTTAACCTGCTATTTATATTCCAGTGCCCTTCGCATGGCGAAGCAGGGGGGAAAAGTTATTTTTTCTTAAAGTACAAAGAGAGGGGGAAACTTTTGTAGAAGGACTTTTTAAAAGCTATTTTCCATTCTTCGGAAAGTGTTTTGATTTTCCTTGGACCTCGAAGAAGCTATAGAGTTCAATGTTATTTTACAGCTATTGTAAATATAGAGAACAAATGGAATGACTAATCATTGTAAATTAAGAGTATCTGCTATTTATTCTTTATAATATCCCGTGTAGTAAATGAGAAAGAAGTGCAGAGCAGGATTAAAGAAAACCACTAAAACCGACTGCGCTCCACACTGAGATTCTGTGTGTTGGTGATTGATGGGGGCGGGGGGGCGGGAGGGGGCGGGCAGGGGATGCCGCCGTGCGTACTACGCCTATTGGGAGAAGGGGCTCATCTCCTTGGACTCCCCTCCTGTGGTATGATGGAGGTGACTGCCGAGTTTTCCAATGGGGAAGGGGCGTTATTCTCAAACCCCTCTTTTAAACATTACATGGCCTCTGCCCAGTCTCCCAGCATTTTCTCCTCGTGTCACCAAAGCTCGGGCCTGTGGTGACCTCGACACCCAGCCGGCCCCCTGGAGCTGACCCCAGGCTGGGCCGAGGGGCGGGGGGAGGGTGGGCGGCCGCTTTGTCCTGCCTGACAGGCCCTTCACAATGGGGACACGTGTCTTTCACACCTACCCTGGGGGCGGAGTGCCGCTGAAACTTGACCCCCGAGGAATGGGGGGGGAGATCAGAGCGCGCCCACCCAGATCCCGCCACCCCTCCCGCCTTGCCCCCCCACACCCAATATCCAGCCCACGTTAACCCTTTGCACGCCCGGAAGCTAGGGCTGTTTGAGCTGAGGCGATCCCTTGGAATCAACAACGCACAGCCTTGGTGATCTTGCAGACCCAGAAATCCCAGGACTTCAGCTGGAATTGCGAGGGGTAGCTGGGAGATTTGACACTCACCTCCGCCTCCCGCAAGAGCTAAGGAAGACTTTGAGGTCCAAGGTTTTTGGGGGGGTGGTTTGATTTGGGGGTCAAAATCTCCACCTCTGGGATCTGCTTTTGGGAGAGGGGTACGCCCCCACTCTGGACACTTACTCCACTTGGGCGGGGAGGGAGAGTTAGAATTCAGAATCGGGATCTTTCCGCTTTAGGATTAGAGACAGAGGGTGTGCTCCCTTAAAAAGACGCGCAAACATCAGCCCACCCCCCACCCTGTAAAAAGCCAACTTCTTAGGAGCGGCGCTTGACTCGCGTGAGTCCCTCCGCCTCAATCCCGGGGGGCGCCCATCGGCGCAGTTCCACGTGGGCCCGCTTCCTGACACTGCTCCCCGCTCCCTTTATTTATCTTGGACTCCAAAGTCGCTCTCCTTTGCTCCCTCCCCATCCCCCGGCCCCCCCCTCGCGCCCCCGTCTTACCCCCCCCCCCCCCCCCGAGTCCGGAGTCCCGACGAATCTATGCTAATTATTTCAAACCTGCGCTCGGTCCCCAGCGCAGTCTCAATGCCCCCGGCCCCGCCCGCCCTGTCCCTCCAGCCGGGCGCTTTCTTCCCTCCCGACGCAGCCTCGGTGGCTCCTCATTTCAATAGCCTGGCCCGGGAGCCGGAGCCCCCTCCCCGGCGCTGCCTCCGTCAGCCGTGGGACAGACGTTAGGGTATTCATTAACTGAGAGCGGAGGAATAACGGCATTATTCCCCCCAGAGAGGGCACCCTGCCCCCGCGACTATCTGAGGCTTCATTGTAAAAGGATTAAAAGTTAAAGACCTCCATCTTATGATTCTTTCATTTAATCTTCCTGGCGCCTGGGAGACACGCTGGATGGATGATGGCTTTTAAAATATTCCTAATGTCGGCTACCTTAAGACTCCAAGCCGGGCAAACAAACGTAATTTATTTCCAGAAGAAAGGGGATATTGAGATGTTTAAGTTTATGAACCGCCGTCCCCATGTATATTTGTTAAGTTCTGACAAATACCCAAATAACGTTAAAATCAGCCATTCATCACTTATGAATTTATGCAAAACTTTCTGCGCCCCGGGCCAATATTTTTTTAGACAGAGTTTCACTTGCGAGGGGCGGAGGAGGTGGGGAGCAGGGAAGAGGAGGGGGTTCGGTGGGGGGAGCCGAAAGCAAGAATTTTCATGCCTGGTAAACACGCGAATTATGCGAAGAGAGTTATTCCCAGCTGGGCGGGCAGCCAAAACTCGGAGAGCGCGCCGAGGCCAGCGCCCCCACCCCCACGTTGGCAATGTCATTGGATTACAATGCGAGGTCTTCCCCTCAGCGACGCCCCCTCCTCCCTCCGCGGGCCCGCCCGCCCGCGCCCCTCCTCCCCACCCCTGCCCACTTGGAAAACTCGCTTGCAGCCGGCGAGCTTCTCGGCTTTCAGAGCAGGAGCCAGCGTGAGCTGGGAGGACCCGGGCTGCAGACGTGACGGGCCACAGACCACCGGACTGACAGACCCGAAGTGTAGGCGCAAGGCAGTTCCCGGCGCGAAGACAGGAGCCGTCAGGAACCAGGCAGTCCCAGAAGAAAAGGATGTGCTGGTCCTGGAATACGTGCCCGATGCACAACCGGTTACGTCTCCACTATGATTAATGTTGATAACACTATAATACTAATAATAGCATCAATGAGGAAAGGAAGAGAGAGCTCTGAGCAAAGAGGCAAGAAAACTGTCCCCCCCACCCCGGGGGTCGCCTAGTGCCTGTCACCTATGAGGGAAAAGAATGCTCTAGGTCTGTGTTTTCTGTGACTTTGACAGCAAGTATCTATGAATTTATATAGCTGCTGGGGGACAAAGCCTTCCCAGGATGGAGATTAGTAACTATTACAGACACATGCACATCAACATTTTCAAATCCTGGAAGAGAATGAATGGCAAGCTTCCCACCACTGCACGTGTCTCCCGCCCTGGTTGTGAGAATACACTCATCTCTCTTTTTGCAACTTTTCCCTTTATTCCTTCCTTCCACCCTCTCAACACCCTGCCCCACACCACACACTAGCAAACTGAAGCCAAATTTCCAGGGGAAGTCAGCCCACTCTATGGAGGGCTCTCTGGCCCCCAGAGTCTGGGAATAAGATCTGGTTCCCTGTTGAGATGGAGAAGTCAGGGGTCCATTATCAGTCTTGCTTCTGAGACTCCTGGGAAAGGGGGTTGAAGTTTGGTGGCAGCTGCAGGAAGAAGCTGGCTGTGTATTAAGAGCTCTTAGCTGTGCTTGATGGGGACAGCAGGGGGAGGGCCCAGCCCATATTGGTATTTTGAAGGGGGTGATTCATCCTTTTTCTTTAATGCTCTTGGAATGTCAGGGCTGGAGGGGAGCTTAGATTCCAATGCCCACCGCTCAATTTACCAATGAGAAGACAGAGCCCTGCAGCCACTTGCTGAAGATCACACAGATTAATACAGTTGGGTTGGTTAGGTGGTCTCTATTGTGCCTCTTCACTGATAGCTCGCTCTCTCCCTCTCTCTCTCTCTCTCCTCTCCTCTTCTCTCCCCAGTTGACATAATAACCATCAACAAGTTGATCAACTCCTTCTGTTGGACCTATTCAGCTAGCATTTATTAATAGTTTGTTACATGCCAAACACTGTGCTAGATATTCTCATCTAAAGTCTCTAGTTTCAAAATAAGGAAACTGGAACTCAGAAAATTTAAGCATCTTGCCCAAAGCCACACAGTAAGTGACACAATTATAGTTAGAATCCAAGCTACCACCAAAGCCTACGCTTCTTCCAACTACTTTTTGCCTTAAGGACTCGAACACCTGGTTTGGGGGACAGAATGCATGCTGCACCACACTGTGTGCTGGGAAGTCTCAACTCGGGCTCTGTGGGATTCATGCCTGGTAAAGTACACAAAATGTTTTTATGCACTTTGTTATGTACAAGTTCTTCCCCTCCACTATGATTAATAGTGGAGCTTCCTATGCAATAGAGGAGGTAAAAAATAAAGAACAGAGTAAATGATAAAAGAGTTAAATTATCAAGCAAACTGGACCAGAAAGAGGAGGGCTCACTGCTGAACTGGGGCGGTCAGAGAAGGCATTTAACTACAGTCTCAAAGAACAAGTTGAATGTCAACCCATTGAAGTGAGGATGGGGGAGGGAAGGGCATTTGGATGGAGAGAGCAGTATAGGCATGGTGTTGGAAAAGTATTTGTGTGTTTGGGAAATAGCTCAAACAAACTTTAGCATAGGATGGATTTGTGCCGAGGAGAGCAACCAATAAAGTCTGAAAAGCAGGCTGAAGCCAAATTAGGGAGGATTTCTAATGCCAACTATGGCACTAGACATTTATTTCCCAAGCAATAGGGAACCATTGAGAGCTCTTGAATAGGGCAGAGACACCATCAAAGCATGACAGCAAAAAGACATTATTTACTCATTCAATAAATATTTTTGAGCACTGTTCTGGTTATCTACTGGTATATAAGAAACTACACCAAAATTAAGTCTTAACCATTTTATTTTGCTCATGATTCTGCAGGTCCGGAATTCAAGAAGGACTTGACGGGACAGTTTGTCTATTATACTCACAGTGTCAACTGTGGGCTGGAGGATCCCCTTCCAAAATGGTTTCCAGCACCTGGGAGTCAGCCAGGACCCCAGCCAGTATGTTGACCAGAGCCCCTCAAGTCACTTCTCACGGCCTGATGGCTTCAGAAGAGTTAGATTTATCTGGCAGTTCCTGGCTCTGAAAGTGTCCCAAGAGGCCTGGATGGAAGCTGCAGGACGTCTTATGATGTGACCTCCAAAGTCTCAACCGTGTTTCCTCCACAGGCTATTGGTAAGCAAGTCTCCAAACCAGACCACTTTAAGGGGAAGAATGGTGGCACCAACAGGGAGCAGCAGGGAATTGGGATCATCTTTAACCAACAGGAGGCAGTTCTGTAGGTTGGCTCTGTATTGTGTGCCCAGACACATATATAAAAGAGAAAGTCATTTTCAATATATGTTTGGTGCCAGAGTCCTTGGAGGGACAAGAGATATGAATAGAGGCTTCTGGGAGAAGAGTTTTGAGGTCCATGCTTGAGAAGCCTCAGTGCCAATGAATACAGACATCATTGGCAGGAAGACTGGAGAGGACTTGGTGACTGACAGGATGTGGGGGTTGAGGGAAACACCCAGGGACCCCTGATGTTTCAGTCCTACACAAGACCAGGCAAAGAAGAGGAATCTCAGATGAATGAGTTCTGCTGCTCCTCTGCCCCACCCCCACAGAAGTGCTTGGCATGGTAAGTGCTCAGGAAATGCTTACTTTACTGGGTCAAGTGAAGTGAACTGACTTGAGGGGCCACAGGGTATCGTTGTAGGTTTCTGAGCAAGAGATGAGTAGGAAGATTCTTCTGGATGAGATTCGTACTGGGAAAAAAAAAAGCATAAAGGTAGCCACGCAGGCTGGGAGGCCACCTAAGAGACCGCTGCAGTCATCTAGCCCTGAATGCAGTGCAATCAGGAGGAAGGGAGGGAGAAGGACAAAACTGAAAGGTGTTTAAAACGAAAGCAGAAGTTGGATCCAGCCTGTATTTTTGGATAAAGCAGGGATTTGCTGACTTTGGGAAGAAACTGTCCCCTTTAAATGAAACATGCCCCTTTTTTTCTCTGCAGTGGTCTTTTCTCCTCATCGCACACTTCACTCATTATATTACCTACCAGGATCATTGTAGGCATTTGTAGTCGGATTCCTAGATTAGACATAAGGAGGAGATTGAGAGTAAAAAGCAAATTTTGATTCTTTTGAAATAATAAGAAATCTAGAAGGCAACTACATACAGAATTTGGAAAAAGCATCTGGATTTTCAGGGAATGTTGATAGAATTACAATATTTAAACTGAAATGTACCAGTTTAAATTCTGAGGTTCTTAACCCCCTTCATTGGACTACAAAAATTAAGGCTTACCATGGTTGATGACCTGTCCTAGTTCCTGTTATTTTGGATCAGAAGTGGCACTGGACAACACTTTCAGATTTCCAATTCAATCCTCCTTTTGCAGTTGTTATAAGTGTAAAAAGTGTTAGAATTTTAAAAGCACTTTCAAGCACATTATTTTATTTTATTTGTGGTACTGAGATTGAACCCGGGTACACTCTACTACTGAGCTATATCACAGCCCTTTAAAAAATATTTTTTTAATTTGATACCGGGTCTTGCTAAGTTGCTGAGGTTGTCCTCAAACATGTGATTCTCCTGCCTCAGACTCCAGAGTCACTCGCATTACAGGCATGTGTCACCATGTCTGGCTCAACTACATGACTTTATATGAAATGAGATTTAAAACTGCTAAGGACAGGAAATAAGTCTGCATTACACCCAGAGCCTTGCACAAGGCCTTACCCATAATAGCACTTAACAAATATCAACTGGAAGAATAAATGTAGACAGGCTCATTTCACAGCTAGGAAAACTGATGCTCAGAGCAGGTAAGCAAAGGATGGATGCTCACAGAGCCCATTCCTGATTGTGGAGGCAAGCAGAGATGGAGCCTTGCCTACTGGGAGATTCAGCTGCTGCTATATCTCTTTGGGGTTGAGCCCCAGAAAACCAACCACACATCTGCAAACTGCTCAGTAAGTCTGGGTAGTAAGAATAAGGGAGATAGTGGCTGCCTACGCTTGCCAGGCAAAACAGGCCCTTCAGTGGCTGGCTTCAGCGGTCTCTTCCCAGCCTGTGTTGTAAAGGACTCCTGACTGGTGTCCAGTTATTCAATTAAGGGGGAATGAATATCAAGCAAGGGAAGTAATCCTTCCCTTGTTTTGCAGACACAAAAGCTTGCAGAAACAGGAAGCCTACTCGCCCAAGATCCAACAGGTAGTTGGTGGTAGATCCAAGTTCCAGCAACTACAGGCTGCTAGAAGTACTGGGAGGGGGGGTAGTGCTCCCTAACTGCTCTCCCTGATTCCATGCTCCAATCCATTCTCCACGCCATAGCCCAAGTGACCTTAAGACACACATGTGGTCTTGTCACTCCCCTGCTTAAACCCTCTCCAGGGTTTCCCATGTCTCTGCAGTTAAAGGCCAGAATCCTTACCAGACTGGGGTCCTCCCTCCCCTGGCTCTGGGTTCAAGCCACACAGGCTGCCTTTCTGTTCCTCTCTTACAAAAGGCTCCCATCTTTCTGCTCCAGGGCCTTTGTACATGCAATACCTTCAGTCTGGGCTGCTTCCTTTGCCACCAGGAGCTCTAAATGCCTCCCCACCCTTCAGATCACATTGTTAGGGGTTACAGGTCTAGTCCCTTCTGAACCCTGCTCTCTTGGCTCTCTGCAGTTTGTGGCTGGGAAAGTCGTGAGTTGCTTAATGATGGGGATATGTTCTGAGAACTGCAGTGTTAGGTGATCTCATCATTGTGTGAACATCAGAGAAAGTTCTACACAAACAAGCCCAGATGGTGACATGCAGCCTCACTCCAAGCAGCCTCTTGATGCACTCGAGAGACACAGTAAGTGCGAGATATATGAGGCCATGACCAGAGTAACATGGCATACTGTTTCAAAGTACACTTTATTTTAGTAAGTAGGAGTACACTCTAAAATAGTGATGAAAACCAAGTGCACAGTCATTTATTATCAAGTATCATGCATTGTGCATCTTGCATGTGCTATACTCTTACATGACTGGCCATGCAAGGAAGCTTGTTTATACCAACATCACCACAAGCATGTGAGTGATGCACCGTGTTGAACATCACCCAGCTATGACATTACTAGGCAATGGAAATATTTTACCCCCTTTATAATCTAATGGGACCACGGTCACATACGCAGTCCGTCATGGACTGAAATAGCACCATGCAATGCGTGGCTGTATTTGTAATTCAGTTATTTGTGCACTCCGTCTCTTCTCCCTTCTTTAACTGGCCCTTGTATCCCTGGTCCCTGGTGCAGTTTGGGGCCCATGTAGATGGTCATGATAGATGGAGAACTGAGTACACCGAAAAAGTGAGGAAATATTGCTTGGTCCCCTTCCTGGCATAAGCCAGGTTCTGTCTGAGGCTTTGAGTATACCAGGAGTTCAGAGTTTAGCTCCTCTTAAATAGTGATCAAGGGAAAATTTAAGAATGTGTCCAGTGTGTGATACAGGGCAGGAGTCAGAGGGCCCTCAGGGGACTCTATCAGTCCTAGGGATTACAGTGACTCCCAGATTACTGAACCTGAGAGTCCTGTCTGCCCAAGTAGGTGGGGAGGGATCTCTGAGTTGCCAGATAAACCCTTCCAGCAAATCAAGGGCCCTCCCCACAAATGTGAGGTCAGTACCTAGAGAAGCTTCCCGTCACAAGAAGCTCAAAGCATCGAGTGATTCATGGGGAACATTCTGAGAAGACTCCCGAGGGTAGGTGAAAAAATCCCTTTTCCCTACATGTGAAATCCTAAAAATGGGAAAGATTATCTTATCTGTTGGACAGTTAAAACTTGATCTTTCCTGCCCAGGGAATAATAAAATTAAGCAATGACTAACTCATGTCTAAAACTTTACCATTTACAAACCACTTTCACATGCATTATCTGTTTCAAATCCACCCAACTGCCCATGGCCAGAATTTTGATAGATAAGGAAACTGAGACTGAAGAGTAACTTGCCCTGGAGGCATAAACCTTTCTACTGGAAGTGAAATTTGATATTATGGAGGAAAACAAAATAAAACACCATGAACTTTGAGTAAGAATAGGCTGGGTTTGGATCCTGACTCTATAACTTCTAGCCAGGAACCTTTGTTAAGGTACATGACTCCCCTGAAATTGTTGAACATATTGATATCTATCTTTCCAGAGCACTGGGATATTCCAAAATGTTCCATCCATGTAACTCCTGGTTGTTTGTAAGAGACCTGACAGTGATGGTTTCCTTTCTTCTCCCGAATTCCTGTGGCTGTACCACGTGCTCTCCACCCCCAATCAGGATAGAAGTTGACCATCCTGCTACCAAAGGTGGTGACAGCCACTTGCATAAGTCTTTGTCCTGAAAGGTTCATAAAATAATCCAATGGATTCTTCTTCATCTCTGCTCACCGAATGGTTTTGAGTTTAGTGTCAGTTGTTTTTATTTTTATTTTTTCTGTCGTTGATGCTTTTAAGTCATAAACCAAAGAATGCATGAGGGTGGGAAAACCAATGACCAAGGCAAAGCTGAGAGAGATGATAGTGAAACCAAGAGGGAGGGGTACTGGGCAACCAGGGAATTTGTTTCACATGACCAAAGGTAGGAATCCTGCCCAGGTAAACTAGATCTAATTTGTTCTAATTCTAAAAATTCCCCCTTTCTAGTTACTGGCCCTTAACAAGTTGTTCTAGTTATTGGACTTGCACAAAAGTGACTACCTCTCAGAAGCAGTCTGGAGCAAGATCATCACAGCCATGTAGGGCCCAGGCTCCCACGAGAGTCAACGAGCAATGTCAGCTCTGGAAGATCTTAAAGACATCTGTCTACTCTCCAACCACCATCCTGGGAAATAACGAAACATGCCCAAAAAGGGAGAGTGATGCAATCAACATCCAGCTGCTATCGTGTGGATCTAAAATGTCACCCAAAGGCTCATGTGTCAGAGTCTTGTTCCCTGGAGTGGTGCTATTAGGAGGTGGTAAAAGCTTTAAGAGAAGGAGCCCAGCGGGAGGTCTTCAGGTCACTGGGGATCTGCCCTTGAAGGGGATAGTGGAATCCAGTCTCTTCCTCTTTCCTTTCAGTTTTTATAATTCATCCATGAAGTGAATGACTTCATTCCACCATGAGCTCCCTACCATAGTGTGCTGCCTTGTCATAGGCCCCAAAGCAGCTAAAACCTTTAAAACCGTGAGACAGATTAAACTTTTTCTCCTTACAAGGTGGTTATCTCAAGTATTTGTTGTAATAACACAAAGATGAGTAACATAAACCTCAAATTAGAGTAGGGCTGATGGGGGAACTTTAAGGGGGTAGGAGGCTGCAGGTAACTAACCTACAGACTCAAGGGCCTTATGCCTGCCAAGTTGGACAACTTTCCAAAATAAGGCATTCCAGGACAGATTGCCCAAGGGCCTGGGTCTCTGCTGCTGTCTTCCTTCTTCACTTCAAAAGTAAGCACTCTGGATAGCCCTGCCCTGCAGCTCCTGCCCACTGGAGCCCGGAAGTGTGCTCAGAGATTCTTCTTCCTGGCTGCATCCTTGGAGATGGGTGCTCCCCAAGAGTTCTGATCAGTTCTCTTCTCACTTCATTTTACATCCTCTGCTTGAGGGGAAACTCTGGACACCTCACAGTGGGAGCTATCACCCCTGGATGACCTGCACCCAAATCCTGCCCCAGGCCAGTTATCTCTCCCAAGTGCAACACCCATAGAGCCAACTGCTTCCTGGACTTCTCCACATCAAGTTCATGTCCAAAGTTGAATCCTAACCCTGTTCCTAAACCTAATCTGAGTGTTTTCAGGTTTCTCATACTTTGCATAGCAGCCCCACCATTCACCTAGAATATAGACTAAATGTATAGTCCGTGTATATATATGGTCAACATCTTCCTCACCGTGGCCTGTTCACACCAGAAGCTGGGGCAGAGTCACGGCAAAGACTTGAAGGTCATCAGAGCAGTGTGACTGACAGTTCCGGTCATTGTTTCATTAAAGGTGAGGAAACCAAGACCAAGAGAGGCACAGAGACTTCCTCAAAGTGTCAAAGTTGGTTAGCACTCAAGCTGGGACTGTCCCTGTGACCCCATGACCCCGTGAAATGCTCTATTATCATTTCCCCAGTGTTAAAAATCACTTTTGTTTTAAAGTTCAATATGATTATCTTCTTGTTTGGTTCCTGAATGAAGCATTTCTTCACAGAGCATGTTGATTAGACCTCTACTCTCCCCCAATGTCAGAGAGAGCACTGGGGTACTGGAAGAACTACAGACTCAGGATCAGCCACCTCCTGCCTGTCGGACCAGACTGTGGTCTAGCTTTCAAGAGACAGGCTGCTGCCACTCCTTCCGAGACATCCCCAGAGATGCAGCCCTGGTGAGTCTGGTGCACACCATCTGATCAGTTCAACATGGCAGGTAGAGAGAGCTCAAGTTTTAGAGTGAGAGAGATCTGTATTGGCGTCCCACTCTGAGAATCAACCATAAACCCATCAGTTCTCCTTCCTGACAGAGGCCAGATCCAGGTCACGTTGTCATTTTCACCATCTGTTGAGCACTTGCCCCAGCTGAGCGGGAACTGTACAGAGTCCACAAATTTAACACTCCTTGCTTTCCAGATCTTTGTCCCTGGGCAAAATCAGCAACACCAGCTGTCATTCACTGGGCACGCATCTTGTGCCAGGCACTTTGCTAAGCAGGCTTCTGCTCATTCCACAAGGGGAGGAGGACTACTGCTTACAGATGAGGAAACTGTTTATCGCATGGATAGAAGCAGGTGAAAAATGAACGCACCTGGCACAGTGCCTGCCCTGTGTGGGCACTTACACAGTGTATTCTGTCACTGTTGGGGTTGAGGCAGAGGACAAGGAGGAATAAGAGGGAGATAGATGGGGTCAAGTTTCTGGAGCCTGTTCTGATCATGTAGTCTCACGTGTGGTGGGGTGTCGCTAAATACAATGAATGAAATGCTAATCCACCTTTGACAACATCAATCTACTCACTAAAACACCAGCACTTTCCTTTTTCTCTAGCTCTCTAGTATGCAAACACACAAACATACACACACATACACATAAGTACACACACTAGAACTTTTCTTGTCTTCTACTTCTTATGCTTCCCTACATGTGGTCTTCGTAGAGGCAATGAAGAGGTGGTCCAATGGCAGTCCCCACAACACACACACACACACACACACACACACACACATACACACAGATCTGATCAAAGTTGTTCATCAAACTTAAAAGTATTGTTCAAGGGCTGGGGATATAGCTCAGTTGGCAGAGTGCTCGCCTCACAAGCACAAGGCCCTGGGTTCAATCCCCAGCACCAAAAAAAAAAAAAAAAGTATTGTTCAGAGGGCCAGGGTTCTCTTTCCCAAAAGCAGCAGAACATTTTCCTGCAGGAGGAGGACAAAGGAGAAGAGGCTAGAGAATCTCTACTTATGCAAACAACAAAAGCAACAACAAAACTCTTTCTAGGATGAAGACGGAGCAGAAGAAACGAAGCCCTCAGAAGCACCAGGTAAGCTGTCCCCAGGCGTGAGTACCTGTGAGGCCTGTCTGAGGCTCCTGACTCTGGGGTATGCTATGACTAAGGGTGGCTAGCTATTTTCAGTCTTTCTGGAAAATCTGAGGCCAGTACTTGCAAGACTGGCATCCCAGACTCCATGCCTAGCACCACCCACCAGACACTGAACCCCCTAGCCCACATGATCCCTTCTCATGTGAGACAGGTCAGTAATAAACATTCTTTGCAGATATCCTGAGCATGAGGGTTGACGGAGCATCTCATACAATGCATCTCAATGATCCTCCCATCCACCCAGGGAGAGCCTTATTATTACAATCATTCCTCTCCCCTCTCTTTAGGCAAGAAAATTGAGTCTCCAAGTGGCCCATGATTACACTTCTAAGAAGACAGCAAGCAGTTGTTCACAACCTCTTCATCTGAGGTCAAGTCTGCTTGACTACCAAGCTACAGCTGATCCTGCCCCAAGGCCATCATTCACACATTACACCACATTACCTTGGGGTGATATACCAGTGGGATTTGATGAGGGAATATGTTGTTGAGAATTTGAGGGAACCTTAAAGATTCTCTAATGTGATTCTCTACCCTTCCCCATTCTACAGTGGAGGAAACTGAGCCTACAACATGATAGCTACACAATATATACCTATTCAAGTCCAAAGAGGGAAAGTGTCACTCTCAAGGCTGCATGGCTAGTGAGAGGATAGGAGTAAAACTTGTGTCTTAACTCCTAGTAGACTTCAACTTATGTCTACTAAACCAGCTGTCGGAAGATGTCTCAGAAAACGTCCTTGACCTGGAGGTGGGCAAGTGTTGCTATGTGAGCTCTTGATCCATCCCATCAATTTGAAGGATGAATAATAGTGGACGAGGAAAAGTAGGGAGGGAGAGGAGAAGAAAAGAAGCACTACTCATAAGGAGAAGGCATGACCCAGACT
The DNA here is from genome assembly GCA_020662805.1 of Glaucomys volans. NCBI lineage: Eukaryota > Metazoa > Chordata > Mammalia > Rodentia > Sciuridae > Glaucomys > Glaucomys volans. The sequence continues at coordinate 13,280 of JAJEJO010000518.1, read as the reverse complement.
GGGAGATCTGAAATAACTTGGTGTGAACTAGGAACTTCACATAGTTGAATGATACTGTAAAAGAAAGCATGAGCCTGGGAATGATAAGGAAATAAAAACTAAGGTATAAATCAAAGGCATGCAATGGAAGGCCTTGTTGTCCATCTTCAGGAGTTTAGATTCTACCTTCAAGGCTATTGAGAGTCATGAAAATGTTCCTGTGGAGAGGACGTTCAAGTAAATCTTTGAAAGATTTGTGTGAAACCTTCATTTCTCTGGTGTCTTCCAATACTGTCTATCTTTGTCATATTATTTGTCATGGAGATCAAATTCATTCATTCATTTGTTCTGCATCTTCCATGCATCTAGCCCTGTGCTAGGCTTTGGGAATCTACAAGTGAACAAGAGCCAACTCCCATTCTTGTGGAGAGAGGATGGGAAGACAAGACAAATGGCGGGCATTTACAACAGAAACAATGGGATCAGAGTCACTCAGAAGGGCTCTTTGCCCAGGTTGGCGGTAGACTAGATCAGGAACTGTTTTCTTGAGAATGAGCTATTTAAATTGATATTGAAGGGTAAATAGTTAGTCTGGCGACAAAAGAGGGGAGATGTTCCAGGCAGCAGTAACAACATTGAGCAGAGGTCAGAAAGTAAGAGAGTGCACGATCAACTTGGAATTGAAAATAAGAACCGTATGTAGAAGCGTGTTGCAAACAAGGCCCTGTAGCAATCTTATCATCAGGTTCATAAGGTGGAACCTGGTGACATACAACATAAGCAGAACACACTGCATTTTCCTAATGACCATGATGTCCAAACCCATCAGATTCCTGCCCTTATCTCCTCTGGATTGCCATGAAGATGCCAAGAAATATTTTCACTTGTCAATTATTTTATCTGTTCTCCATGACTTTTCCTTAAGAAAAAAATATCAGAGACGTGTACAGAATGGTTAGATTATCCATTATGATTTTAGATTCTTTAACAATTCTGTGGTGGCAAAAAAAGACATTTTCTTTCCATCCCCATTTTAAGAATCAAGATGGTTAAACACAACATATGGAGAGTGGCCAAGAAACCAGGATTTGAACCCCATCTCTCTGGCTCCAGGTCCTTTACTCTTCCAGACCTGAACAGACCTTCTACTTGCGTTTATCACAGAACCACACACCATCCTCCCAGACTGACATGATAGAGAGCACTTGCCACGGTAAGCATCCCTTTTCAGGGATTACCTTGTGACCTTAAATCTCCTTAGTTAAAGCATCTCCAAATCACTTTGACTGAAAGATAGGATCGGTTTTTGTCTGGGGAGGTTTCCTGTAGGCAGAAAATCTTATCCGTAATGGGCAGATTTCCCAAGTTTAATCAAGGGAGGTGCTATTTCCTGCCCATGGAATTCTGGCTTCTTAACCTCTTTTGCCTTAGTCAATACTTGCTGAAATTTAGAATCCAACTTATTTGAAGGCCTAAATCAGCTGGAGGGGCAAAAGGGGCTGGGTCTGGATTCACAAAATGAAGATTAGAGACTTCCATGACTTTGCCTCTTAACACCTCTGAGATCTGGGGGCAAATCACTCATTCGTGACATGTGTGAGGTCCACGCATACCTTGGTTTAAATCATAATACTGTTATGTTTCGTCCTGGAACCACATGAAGCCATGTAGTTTCTATAAGCTTCACTTCCTCATCCAGAAAAATGGGGTTAATCCTTGTACCTATGCCAAAGGGATGCTGCCTACCTGGTACCTATTGAATAAAGAATATCAGCACAAATATGACAGCTGCTTAACTGACATATATTGACTGAATGGGAGAATATTTTTTGAATAAGTGGAATAATTCAAATGAGTTCCCATCACCCTTCTCTTCCTCCCCAGCCCACTTTCCTCATCTCTAAAATGGAAATGAGTATCTCTCCCCTATGTCCTTCCTGGGGCATCTGAACAAATCCCACACAGTCATGTTTGCAGAAGTTCTTGTGAAGTTTGCGTCTAAGATGATCTAAGGTAGAATTTACACTATCTAAGAAACCACATACATTATTTCTTTCTCCTCTTACAAGTATCCTACAGAGTGGGTATCAACATCATTTCCAGTTCCCAGATAAGGAAACCAAGAGCTCAGGAGGTTAAGTAACTTTTCCAGGTTCACAAGATAGTCATTGGTGGCTCAGACATGAGAGGCTGGGTTGGTCTAACTCCAAATCCAATATTCTTCCCACTGGAGCCTCTGACTCCATTGAATCTAAAGGTACAATTCTAATCTCCAAAGCTAGGACATTTGCAATTCCATCTGAGATCACTAATGGTGTGTCACTGGGGTGGGGGTTGGGGGGCTTAAATATCTTCTCTGTTTCTCAGTTTTCTCATTTGTGCAAAGGAAGTATTAGTAATGCTTGTTCATGGGCATAAGACTCTTTAGTTCTCTTTCTTTCCATTTCTTAAACTCAAAAATGGGAAAATAAGAATTGTACTGTGCCGAACTGGAGGCAAGGAGTGGAACTTAATCTTGATTCTAGCTAGGATCTAGGATTCTCTGAACTTGAGACACATGTCTCATCTCCTCTGGGGAGGCTTCCAAGATCATTTACAGGAGCTGATTCAGAGTTCTTAATACGCTCTGAAGCAACAGTTAACACTCACATTCTTGCTAAAAAATTTTATTTACACCTTTTATACCATGACTGCTACTGTGAGATCCATAGCTTTTTAGAATGTAGAAATAGTAACAATCATTTCTTAAATATTGACCTTATGCCTGAAACTGAGCACTTAACCCTACAATGCAAGTTTTATTATTCCTATTATATGGAAGGGAAGACTGAGACTCACAGCAGGAGCACACAACTCTCTGCATGAAAAATGCAAAAATATAATGTGTAAGATGAATGAACAAATGAGTGATGACCTCACAGCCATTGATGACCTGGATAACACAGCTTCGTCCTTTCTGCTTTTACCCCACAGCATCTAGTATAGAACTAGAATTGCATAATGATGTTGAACTCAGACTTGGAGAAAGTTATGGCCAAGATGTCAGATGAGTGTTCTGAGGCCTCCATCCAATGAACACACTTTCTGAGTAGTGCAGGGGAGAACACATCAGGTCAGACATGAATCTCACCATTTCTAAGTGGAGAGACCAGTGCTAAACCGTTCTCTGAGTTCCAGGTCTGCCAAGTGTCAGTTTGACTTGTCATCTCTTTGGGGACATCTGATCCTTTGATGATCTGAGGAGCCAGAGAAGAAGTTATTTTTGAGTTGAAATGGCACCATTGGTTTTGATTTCTCATGAAAACCAGATTCTCAAAGACCAATTCCCTTGACCAATCCCCAGTTTTCCATAAATCCTGACTTTACTGAATAACAAAAAATAGAATCCCCAGAGTTCAAAGACTCTTCTCCCACTCTCCACAAATCTTTTGCTTTCTCTGCCACTTGGCAACCAAAAGTGACATCAAGCAAGCAAGGAAGAAGAAGGAAAGAGGTGAGGTCTTGGAGCCTGGGGCACTAGAGAAAGCCTGGATTCTCATTTCATCCAGGTGCTCCATAGAATTTGATGGTGGTCTGCCAGGTAAGGTAGAAGCCATTGTCCTGTTTTCTGGAAGAGGAAACTACAGCTTGAAGAAACCTGTCAAGATGATTAAGATACAACCCCTACCCTCAGAGGGCCCTTCATTCAATAGAGGTGACAGACATGGAGACTGTGACCTATAGCCCATTAAGAGTGGGTACGATGTGCTCATCATATGCACAGGAAGCAGGATTGCCTTGAGAAGGCAGGCCTCCCTTGGGGATGCAACTGCAAATGCAGTGACGAAATGCCTAACAATGACTTTTGGCTCTGCCTCAATGGTTATTTCATAATATAATATGCATTCAGAGTCCTGGAGGATGTAACAGGGATCCAGTACTGGAAGGCTTTTATTAGACAGTTGGCTTTGTATTTTTAAACCAGATTTCTTTATCAGCAGAAGGAGGATAGCAAAGTCCCAATTCTAATTAGGACCATTATATGATCTTTGTTATTCCAGAGCTGGCCCGTGGAGTTGCTCCAGGGCACTAACAGAACCACGTGCATCCAAAAGCCCTGGATCATCGGTGACATCTAGTGTGTTTGTGAGGGTTGATATTGTCGCTGCCACTACTGGAGAAGACCTCTCCCTTTGTTCCTGAGTGACCAGATAGTCTGTATTGAGTTTACAGTCAGCTAAACTCCATCCCAAATACTGATTAGCCCCCAGAAGTTCTTCTCCCTCATGTGCCTTAGGGCCACTGAATTCTCAAACTACACTGCTAACATTTTGGATGGGATAACTCTGTGTTGGGGTTGGCTCACCTTGTCAGATGTTTAATAGAATCCTTGACCTTGAACTCCTAGATGCCAGAGCCCACCCTGCAGCTGTACCAACAGCAAACGTCCATGGGGCTGGGAGGCAAAAACACTCCGACGAGGATCGTTCATGGCCACATGTCCCTGGAAGGTATGCCTGGCCGGAGAATCTGCTCCCATTTCACAGATAAGGAAAGCCTGGGATCCTGAAAGAACACACCCAAGCTCCCAAAGGGGTCTGGGAGACAACCTTTCCAGAACAGCCCAATGTAGAACTGCGGAGCTTTCCACTGAGACCACACAGGGAGGGGGTAAGTCATGGGGACCCAGGACTCTTCTCTCTCCTTTCCTTCCTGCACCGCCCCTCTCCACCACTGAGGCATCCCGCGGAAATGCTGGCGCCTGTCCCTTTCCATCCCTCTCCCTCCCTCTGCCCTGCCCTCGCCCCTCCCTTGTGTGCAGGAGGGGGTTGTCTCCTGGATGCCAGGCTAGGGATGAGCATCGTTGCATCAAAGGTGATGGAACAGCAGTGAGGATAAACCCCAGACTCAGCCCTGCCCCACATGTCAAACTCCAGGAGGATTTACTGTCACCAAAAGCAAACATCTGGGAGGGGGGAACACCTCCAAATAAGAGATTCTTGCATTGTCCTGCAAGGAAAGGTCTTGGCCAGCTCTGCACCAGCTGGAGAGCCAGGATGGCCCCAGGCCAAGCACAGAGCTCGGTATTCTGGTTCATTCCTTTGCCTCCACTCCCAGACTTCCCGACCCCTTTTGCATCCTTCTTGGAAGGGCCCTTCAGAATGCACAAAAATAACCCCTCCCTCCTCCTCCACCTCCCCATCAGCAGGTCCCATTTGCCTCAGCTGTCCCCCCTGCAGAAGGCCGGCATGCAGCTTGGTGCACGGGTTAGGGGTGTGTAACAGTTTGTCTGAATAGGCCCCTATGTTCCCATAATTTATAGTGGTAAGTAATCTTATTTGCAAAGCAAGCCCTTACAGTTATAAAAAACAAGTTAATTGACTTGCATAAAAATCAAACATGTAAAAGTTTTCCATCTTAACACAAACAGCACACTGAGCCCATTTGTACAATAGCTATGATGCAGTGCGGCCGCGTCTGGACTACCTGGACCCGGCCTCTTTCATAACCCAAAATGGAATCTTAAACCCTGACAAGGCCACATACCAATGGGAGTTACTGAATTTAGAGTCAGTCACTCAACTAATTATACAACGTTTTATTTTTTTCCTTGTGTCAATAAACAAACTTGGGTCTGACTTCTGACACTGAGTCCTAGAAGCCAATTAAGAGGCGTTCCCAATATATTACAGGGTCTACAAACAAGGATGGCTTTTCTTGGAAGAGTGAACATGTTTCTTTTAATGAGTGTGAAAATATATGAGTTTCTTAATCACTGGCAACTCGGATGGAGTCTGTCAAAGACAGGGAAATCACTGACTCCCAGCTCAGGAATGAACAGGGGCCAGATTCTTGATGGGGTTTATACCGTGGGATCCTCTGGTGAGACACTGCTGGGAAGACAGCGTTCACTGGTGACACAACAAAGAACTGGTAGCCAGCATCCACTCCAGGTCCCTGAGAAAGGCAGAGAAAGAAGTTTTGCTTTGATTGAATTTTCTGCAGTAAACAATGAGACCCCACCTTAGTGGGACAGAGTGACCATGATGAACCATAGAGACATACATTGCAAAGGGCATTTCACAGTGCCATTCAATTATCCCTATCCTCCACCCTCCTGAGAGTCCATTTTACAGGGGTGGGGGCAGGGGGCGGGGCCTAACACTTATTAAATGTCCATTATGTGCTGTGTGTCTTTGTTTCCTATATCCTATTAACCCCTCAAGAAAACCACCAAATCCTAGCACTTGGGAGGCTGAGACAGGAAGACCACAAGTTCAAAGCCAGCCTCAGCAACTTAGCAAGGCCCTAAGCAACTCAGTGAGACCCTGTCTCTAAATAAAATACAAAATAGGGCTAGGGATGTGGCTCAGTGGTAGAGTGCCCCTGGGTTCAATCCCCAGTACCAAAAAAAAAAAAGAAAACCACCAAAAAGATACAAGTGTTCCTGTCTAACAGATGAAAAAACTAAGTCCAGAGAAGGGAATGAAGTGGCCAAGGTCACACAGCAAGTTCATGGCAAAGCCAAGGTCAGGTCTCGTTCCACTCAGTTCTGTTATTTGTGTGCTGTTATGGGTGAGCACAGCTCTTGGAAACTCAGTGATCTGATGTGTCCATCTATGCCAGAAAATGGCTCTGCTCACCTACCAATATTGGTTGAATCTCTACTATGTGCCAGGCACCATGAGAACAGTTAGTCACCAGGGAGACAGAATAAATACATGCTCTGATGAAAGGTATTCAGAGAAAGGACATCCAATTAAGTGGGTCAGAAAAAATTTTTGATAGTATGTGATAGAGATATTGAACCCAGGGGTGCTGTACCCCTGAGTCCTTTATATTTTTTTTACTTTGAGACAAGTTCTCATTAAGTTGCCCAGGCTGGCCTTGAACTTGAGATCCTCTTGCCTCAGCCTCCCAGGTCTCTGGGATTACAGGTGTTCACCACCACAACTGGCCAGAAATATTTTCAAGAGTAAGTGACCCTTTATACATGGGTGGACCAGTGGGGACAGGGGATCCAAGCAATGAGCCAGAATAATCAAATGCACAAAGTGTGGAACAGAGCAAGGCTGGCTGGTCCCATCCCCGCACTGCTAAAGGAGCCAGCAAGAGCAACTGGGAGGATGCTCTCAGCCAAGGCTAGAGATGGGACCAGGTAGGCCTCCGTGGAGAAGAGGGCAGGCAGGAAGGACTGACTCAGTACTGCTCTCTGAACCAGGGACAGACGGTCAACAACAAACAAACCTCGAGGGAGCAGATGGGACAGCACTGGTATCAGAGTTCAGGTCCGATGCAGCAGCTCTGTAGCCAGTTGTCTGGGCCCAAATGCTGGCTTATTGTGACTCTGGACTGGAGACTTAACTTTTCCTTGCCTCAGTTCTCCCCTTCAAAATAAATCATATCCCTTCAACATAAGATCATATAAGTACCTACTTTGCAGATTTGTTGGGAGACTTCAGAGGAAGCTCTTAGAGAAGGCCCTGTCACGTAAGTGCCTAAGAGTGGAAGATGATGGGAGTTCTCATTTGGACTCCCTGCCCGCCCTCCCACCCCCTACAGACTTTGTCACCTTGAACAAGTCTCTAAACCTCCCATCGTCAGGGACCCATGGCCTTTGGCACCTGGTAGGTGCCTCAACAGATAGAAGCTGTCATTGTTCTTGCTTCTGCCAGAGTCGTCACTCTCTCTGAAATGAAGATGCCTTGCCTTCCCAATGGAATGGCAGTCACAGCCACCATTCCATCACCACGACCTGTCCAGGCAGGCTGGCATGCCACCCAGGCGAGTGAGACAAATGGGCTTGCCACCTACACGGAGCACACGTGCACACCAGGGGCACGTAGCCCAACTCGTTAGCACAACAGGGCTCCCTTCTTTCCAGCACTGCTTCTCGGCCCTCCGAGTGCTTCGCTCAGAGTGGAGGTCCCCGTTATTTATGTTTGGAAAATGCATTCAGGGCAGTTCCCAGAAGCACTTACAGAGCTCTTATTTAATTGCTACTTTATAAACTCACTGCTCTGAAAAGTGAGGGATTGATGGCCTGGCCTGGCACCTGGAGTGGCCTTGCTACAAATGCTTTTCCGAGAATGGCCGGGGACCTTACTCCCAGGAGTCCAGAGCCCTGTGCAGCGCAGCTCTGGCCTGTGTCCAGCTCCAGAGGGCCCTGTAGGGCCCATCACCCTAATCCTGAGCTTGGGGGCAGCAGCTGTTGGTGTAGTCACAGACACCTCCCCCGCCAACACACACAGGACCCTTCATCAGCCCAAAGCCAAGGTGTGCAGGGGGAGGAGGGGCCTGGTTCCTTGCTGTTCACCCTCCCCTTTCTGAAAACCTGCAAAACCCATCTGTGAAGATGTCCCACGCCCCAGGTACAGGCAAGAGGGACACTGCTTGGGCTTGCAGAGCCCGTCTCTCATTTACCTTGCTCTCATCACCAGGGCCACTTGCATTCCCAGACCCCATGTTCAAAGAAAGTGATGTAACTAAGCCTCCGTCTCCTTGCTTGTAAGGTGCACCACACAGATACCCTTTCTCAGACTCACTGAGAATGAAATTATTATGCTGCTCCCAGCATGTAGAAGTAGAGGATCAATAAATGTTATTTATTGGATTTCTACACCCTCCCAAGTAAGAGATGAAGAGCCCTCTGTGCAGGGCTCCCGGGTCTGTCAAGGCTAAACTTCCCATCTGGAGGAAATAGGGACTTCCATAAAGACCCCTCCTGTTCACACAGTCACAACGCAATAGCATGCCATGGCACTTGATGGTTCCCCAAAAACATTTTTCAAGCTTTTGCTCCAGTGACCTTCACTATCCATTAGGGTCTGGATAAGGAGCTTCATTTCACAGAAGAGGAAGCTGAGGCAGGTGGCGGCAGGGTGGCCACAAGTCTATCAGTTTCCATCTCCAAATCTTTTTCGCTCTTGTTCACACTACACCACCCTGCTTGCCCCCCAGTTAGCCCAGGGCCTCCATTCTCTCTCTGGGTTCACATCTTTGCACAATCCCCTCCCACAGTGGACAGGGCAGACCTGCATGATCAACAGGACACTGTAGGGGTGCCCGCTGTACACAGTTAAGGCTATTCATAGCAGACATCGCTTCTTCTGCCTTGTTCTCTCTTGGCTCTCTCCCCATGGGGAAAGCCGGGTACTGTGTCACAAAGACACTCAAGCAGTCCTATGAGAAGGCTTCAATGATGAGGAACTAAGGTCTTCTGCTAAAACCAACTAAAATTCACCAGCTGCATGAGTAAACCATCTTGGAATCAGATTCTCCAGCCCCAAATGAAGACTCACCACCTCATCCTGACTGCAACTTCACAAGACACCCCCAGGCTAAAAACACCTAGCAGAACCATGCCCAAGGGCCTGGACTATTGAAACTGTGAGATAATGTTTGCTGTTTTAAATTCCCCCCCTAACCTTGGGGGGAAATTTGTTACACAGCTGCATATAGCTGATACACTCTTTTTCTCACCTTTGCCAGAACTGACCTTGTCTCTAACCTTCCTCTGCCTATTTACAACCTAAAGAACATATGCACTTAGCTTAGACTAGACAGCACTGTAGTGGTTATCCCAATTTTCTGTTTATGTTGGCTAATTTCATTCTACCATTTGTCTGTAGAGTGTTTTTCTGTGTATGCACTCTCAAAGTTCAGTCATCTCTGTGTGCACAGCCCCCTTACACGAGGATCTTCATAACCTGAGCTTTTCAAAAACATCATTATTTTCCACCTGGACTACAGTAATCCTAGCTGGTTTCCCTCCTTCCGGTTGTGCTTCTTTGTTTCTTCCACACAACTGTCATGCAAATACCATCACATTAAAAAAAAATATTCCCCTCCAAAAACCTTTTGCTATTTTTTGGTCACTTCACAGGTCAAAATCAAGCTCACAGCATGTCCCATGAGACCCTTCGTGGTTGACCTCCATTTACTACTCCTCACTGTGCTTTTTCTCTGGAAGTTCTTCCCTGCCTAGTTCACCTGGCCAACTTCTATTCATTCTTCGAAACCCAAACCAATCATTGCTCTCTTGAAATCCTTCTCTCCATCTCCAGGCAGAGTTGTATCCCCGCTGCCTTCCTGGGCATTTCTCTCTGATTACACTGAGCATCTTAGGATTATATACTCATCTGTCTCCCCTGCAACACTGGGGACTCCTAGACTTCTATTCATTTTTGTTCTCTTGGCATCTGGTTCCAGGGCTTGGCATACAGTAGTTGCTCAATGAAAATTTATTGAGTCAGAAAGATTTGGGAGAGAGGGGGCTATTTTCAGAGCCAGCCCAGGTCCCGTGTCAGGCATTCAGAAGGCATACCATGCATGCCAAGGCTGGTGCCTTTTCTTCCTTGGGGTAGGCCTTGTTAGTTTAACTGTGATCCCACAGTTTCTTCCAAAAAGAAACTCCTAAGAAATTCACAGGATGGTTTGATTTTTCACTTGCTCTAAACTCTCCCTGAACTCTGTGGACTGTTGCTCCCCCATAGTCTCCATCTCTGCCAGGTCTTCTGGAATCTCTATGTTTTTCTTTTATAAACTCTACTAATGGGTTTCATAAGGTCATGTAGCGTTTACCTTTCCTATCCTCAGTTCATAGCATCTCACTGAATCCATTCCTTCACTCATTTGCACATTGAGATTCTTCATGCTGCCTCTTGGCCATGGTTCTAATCCTGGCAAGCTCTGTGACCTTGGGTAAGTGACTTAACATCTCTGCACCCTTAGTCATCACATCTGTAAAATGGGAATATGCCAGTGCCTGGGCCATATTGGTTAACAGCAAGAGCCATGTGAAGACTGGCATTGGGTCATTCAACAAACATCTCTCCAGCATTAGTATGGGAGAGACACTGTTAGCCACTGAGGATAATAAGACAAGCTCCCTGCATGCTGGAGCTCACAGCTCAGGGAGGGAGCCAGGGAAAGACACATATAATTACAAATAATGCCACATAAGCACTGCAGCAGAGATGTGCCCTGAGAGGTTTACCAGGAGCAAGAAGGTCTTGTTAATGTCGGTGTCCAAATATGCATCCCTGAAGAAGTGATGGTGCAATGGGTGGACAAGACCCAGGCAAGGAGCCCAGCACAAGTAAAAGCAGAAGGGGTGAGAGAGTGGGGGACACTCTCAGGAAACACAAGAGTTTGTAGCCACTGGATCACTGAGTGTTTGTTGGCACAAGCGAATGGTACTCTGCAGAGTCTTAGGCCTCATGCCACTCAGATCATGGGCACTAAGAGAAGTGGAGGCATTTGACAGACTGCTTTCCTTACATATGCACTTCAGAAAGCTCACACTGGCTGTAAGCAGTTTGTTGGCTACTGCAGGAGTCCAGGCAAGATGTTAGGAACTAAGTTAGGGAAGAAGAGGGAATAAACTTAAAAGACAGAAGGTTGGTATGTTTCATCTATAAAAAGTCTGATAATAAATATCTCAGCTTTTGCAGGCCACACTATCCCAACTACTAAATTCTGCAATTGCAAAATCAGCCATCATAGACAATTCACAAATGAACTTTTTATTGTTCATTTGTTCATGAACAAATGAACAATATATTCAATAAAACTTTATTATAAAAAAAGGCTACAGGCTAGATTTGACCCACAGGCCATAGTTTGCCAACTCTTGATTTAGAAGATGAATGGATAGGAATTGGTCTCCATCCAGCATGGTTAAAGAACATGTAATAGGAAGACAAAAACGGGATTTTAAGAAACTCAGGTGGTCCCCAGGTCTAGCACTCTGCCACCTGCCAGATAGCCTAGCACTGTTCCACATTGTTACTTTCTTAAAAAATACAAAGACTGAGATTCCACAAAATCTTCTGCATTAGAAAAGTTATTTCCAAGAGCTGTCACCTCCTAATGCCCCAAAGGACTCGTGATCCCACTCCAATCCTAGGAGGGAGTGTAGAGCAATTATGGAATATTGACCCAAGGTGTAACCTTACAGATTGCCTGCTTCCCACTGCCAACACGGACCTACTCCAAGCCTGCAGGACAAGCCAGAGGAACCACTGCCCAGCTGAGCTCCACAGCAGGCAGGGGGCTGACCCAGATGGCAGCACACACACTTCAGCCAGACCGTTCAGCTGTATGCAGTAACAGATGGCCGGAAAACGCCATGTGAATCTAATTTGGGGAAACCGTGTACTAAGAAAGCTGGCTAGTTGAAGAAATCTTGCAGATAATTCTAATGTAAAAGTGTGTACCATCATATGTATTGCTCTGCAGTGTGGGTGGGAACATGAACTGATACAAAACTTTTGAAGGGTATTTGAATTCTAACTTTCAGATTCTTAAAATACCCCTTTACCAGCATTGCTACTTCTAGAACTTGCTGGAAATACTTGAAAGTATATAAGCCCCAGGTTATCTACTTGGGCAACATTCATTGTAATGGCAGATTTACATCATTGGAAGGGAAATGTCTAAGCTATGGCTTTGGGTCACTCCTAGACAAGATCGTTCATGACGAATAAAATTTTGAAATAGATTTGTAGGAATTGACACAATAGATCGCCCTGATTCATTGTTGAGGTTTTTTATAAAGCAAATCATGGTAAAACTTAAGTTGTTTCAGTTTTGAAAAATGACTTTATCATTGCCCAATTAAATATATGCAAAAGAGCAGAGCCAGAGGAAGACCAGGCAAACCAGGGGCCCCGCGGAGCTAAATTTAAGGAGGTTCTCAATCTCTGCTTCACGGAAGTGTCAGCTCTGGACTCTATGAGCCTGGGAATGGGGTGTCCTTAAATTTTGCATCCAAGGTTGCTCACTTGCCTTTCTCTTATTTCAGTCCTGAGACACAGAAAAATATTTGGGGCTAATACACAGGTTACCTCCAGAGAGAAGCAATGAGGGGTAATAGGGAGAAGAACAATGTGTCCAATATTTCCATGACATTAGATAGCATCACCACAGTCCCACATTAACAGTAGCCAAACACAAGTTACTTCTGAAGTAGCAAGCAGTCTGAGGTACACAGGAGGAGTGTGTGATGCCCTTGTGCCAACAGGGAGGTTATAAATTAGTCAGCTCTCCCTAGGTTGCACATTCATAACAAGCAACCCCAAATCTCAGTGACTAACAGAAACAAAGGTTCCTGTCTTGCTCGAGTTAGGTACCCTTCCCAGGTCAGTTGTGGCTCTGCTCCACAGTACCTTCTTTCTGAGGTCTAAGCTGAAGGAGAGGAGCAGCCCTATCTGGGACTGGTGGTCTCTTGATAAAATCATGGAATAACATCAAACTTCTCAAGCAAGACCTGTGTCACTTCTGCTCACATTCCACTGGCCAATGGAAAGGTCACTCCT